>QEAR01000116.1:19149-61383 GCA_006535965.1 Spizellomyces sp. 'palustris' | reverse complement strand
AACAATCAAGGGTCTAACCGGAACTAGCCGGCTCTTTATATTGCTAGTGCCACTTCCTACGGCCTCCACACTATGATATTTTAAGTGGTCAGCGCTTCGACGCGTCCTCACGAAGAATCTGCTTCCAAACACTTTCAGCTGCCGTACCTGTAATGGCGCAACACTCAGAACCTACGTCACCTTACCTCCTCTTCTGTGTTATTGT
This sequence comes from Spizellomyces sp. 'palustris', assembly GCA_006535965.1. Lineage (NCBI taxonomy): Eukaryota > Fungi > Chytridiomycota > Chytridiomycetes > Spizellomycetales > Spizellomycetaceae > Spizellomyces > Spizellomyces sp. 'palustris'. Next base: position 61,178 of record QEAR01000116.1, on the reverse strand, counting down.
CGGGTCGCTGACGGCCTTTCAATTTGGGTACAATTCGGGAGTTGTGAACCAACCAAGAGATGCCATGGTGAGCATTCTTGAATTCGTTAGAGGGTCTGCAAGACGTCGACCGGTGACAAAGGATACCACGCCTCTATTGAATTGCCCGTTGTCATTCTCCTACCGATGATAGACAAATTGTCCTTCAGCGCCAGGCGAGTGGCCTCAAAACTGCATTCCGATGGATGACTGGCAGGTATGGGACTTACAGGCAAACTTTGGGGAGATGAGATAGCCAGCTAAAAGATTAATATATGGCGGTCGGACTTTTACAAGTGGGGTATCTTTGTGTCGATGTTCTTACTAGGCGGCATTTTCGGGGGCCTGACAGGAGGACATATCGCGGATTATCTTGGTCGCCGCCGCACGTTGCTTGTACTCAATGTTGGCTTCATCATTGGAGGTGCCCTCCTGGCGCTATCGTCAGCGCCATTTAGTCTATACTTTGGCCGGTTTCTTATTGGTATCGCAGCCGGAACGGGGACGGTTGCAGTCCCATTGTATATCAGCGAGATCAGTCCGGTGGAGAAGCGAGGCACATTGGGGAGTTTCAATCAGCTTGCCATTGTTGTGGGCATTCTGATTAGTGTCTTGGTTGGGATCCCCTTAGCGACTTTGGAGAGGTGGAGGTACATGTTTGGCTTAATATTAGGCAGGTTTTTCTCAGCTGCTTATTTCGCCGGAGCCTCCTGTATTCTAACGTTGATTGGTGAATAGTGCCAAGCATACTGCAGATGCTCCTGATACCATTTTGTGTCGAGACGCCAAGCTGGCTCACGTCCCAGGGCCTTATTTTAGATGCAAAAGAGGCTCTTCAGAAACTCAACGGCACTGCACTCGAATGTGACGAGGCTGCCCGGATGCTCCGCTCTCAGTCATCACTCTCACAGGAACAGGACATTGAAGGTGGAGAACAGGATAGAGACGATATAAGTGATGGAGATGGTGCTAGCCAAGATACGAAGATGTCCCTTAAGGAAATTATGAAAAGACCCGAATTGTGGAAACCTATTGTCGCTGGCCTTGGATTGCATGCCTCCCAGCAATTCAGTGGCATCAATGCGGCTATCTATTATTCAGTATGTACAAAATGGCATTGGCGTACTTTCCTCTTAGAGACCCTCTAACAGTACTGTTTTCCAGACCACCATTTTTTCCCAGTCATACAGCCACTCCACAGCGATCAAACTCACTGTTCTCCTCAGTCTCGTTAACTTAGCGTTCACACTCGTCTCTGGAAATCAAATTGACAAAGTGGGCCGGCGCACGCTGCTTCTTGTATCCCAAGGCGGGATGGCCGCTTGTGCGTTGGGGGCGGTCGGAGCATTTAGGTTGCATGCGGATCCCTCCGTGGTCGTACTCTTTTTGATGGCCTTCGTGGGAATGTTTGCGGTGGGTCTTGGGAATATACCTTGGTAAGAGGCCGTTTGAAGCCGAACTTGGAAAGACGAGAGACGTCAATTAACTGGCATACTCTTCTGTCCATCAGGCTGATAATGCCTGAACTAGTTCCATCGTCACTTCTTGGTTCGTCGGCATCTGTTGGGACGGCGGTCAATTGGTCGTCAGCCTTCCTCATTGCGCTTGTCTTCCCGCGTGCGATTGCTATACGTAAGTCTCGATAACCATCAAGTACTTGCTGTCATACATATCTCACAAAACACTGCTCGCAATATAGTTGGATACGATATTTTCTACGTCTTCGCTGCCATCCTCGTAGGATCAAGTTTGTTCACCTATTTGTGCGTTCCGGAAACCAAAGGCAAAACCCCGGAAGAGGTCGCGAGAACCTTCATGATACGCCATAGAGAGTAAAAGTTTCTTTCTATGTAGCGATGGAATTGCTGTGTACTTTTAGATATGGAATTATAGCATGGAAGAGTGCGTTGATATGTTGTTACATCATTCTGTAAGAAAGCATGAATGTAAGCAATTTGCCTTGGTTACGGTAGAATGCGCGTCGAGGGTGATTATTATGTTGGCAAAGAACCGATGGTGCTGGCAAGTGGGATTGTTCCGATATCATTCTTACTGGCGTGCATGGTACACCCTCAAGGACAATGGACGCGTGACTGGAAGCCAAAGTTCTTCGCACATTGTGGGTAGAACACCTGAATAAGACATGATTATCATGATTGCTGTACTTCCCATAATAACGAGCAGACAGAAGTATCTACAGAACAGAGAAAACAAAGAAAAAGGCGGTTTCTACACATCAAGTCGCTTCACCGGTTCCACCGACTTCAACCTTTTTTTTCACCAACTGGAGGAGCCACCAGCGTCTTCCCTTTATATTCCACCACCTTATGCAGCCCACCATCCTTCTTTCTAATCAGGGCTCCGAGCTTGTCACCATCGCACAGGACGCAAGTATATTTTGCATCAGGTTCTTCCACGAGTTGTTGATATCTCCTCTCAGTGAGGTCAGGGTCACACCCAACATGAATCCATCTAGCAGAACGGCAGACGTGAGGAAGCAACCTATGCCATTCAGCTACTGCACCAACTTACCGGTCGCACGAATCACAACAGGCCATTTCAGTATCATCATCTTCTGAGTAGACATGCATGCATAACGGACAAAACTTATCCCGCTCGAATGATTCATAGCAGTCCTCACAGTAGGTGCAAATGTATGTGCCATAGGAGGTCCTTGACTCATGGCGTGCAGGTGGCACGATGGCATGCTTCCAGTTCATTTCCGCAGAAGCCTGGCCCTTGATTGGCGGTGGTGGTCGAGCTTTGCACGAGATGCAAACAGCACACTGTTCGCAGAGCCAGTTGCCCTCTGGTGCCCCATCTAATGGAGGCGTAAGACAGTAGGTGTGATAACCTTCATGCCAGAAACAATAATAGAGAAGGGAGTGGTAAGTGTGTAGGACAACCCACAGGATCTAGCCATCATCGATAACCCACCTCTATCACAAGTATCGCAAAACAACAACTTGTCATCATCGCCTGCCTGGTTGCATATAACGCAGGTCTTACAGTCGCTGCAATGCCACTTGTAAGTCTGTGCCTTGCAGATTAAAACAGCGTCATCGAAATCAATGCATGAAGGGTGGTGTTTGGTTTTGCAGGAAGCGCACGTCAGCATCGCGACGGGAAGGACCTTTTTGAGTGGATGCTTTGGAATTATGCTGTGACAATGCACGCAAGCGTCGGGGTTTCTACTTGGCTGTTCGGCCTGGCATCGGCACGCAGGAATATATTTAGAGCGATACTAGACCGAAACTGGACGGTATGATTATCAAGTACACACCGCTTTGACGTGGTACAAGCATTTCTCTCCAGCATTGTAGACTGGCCTTTTGCATCCTAGACCAGATCTAGTGATCTCACCGCACACATGCTCCAGGTGTCTGATCCTGCCGGATAGCTGAGGCTTTAACAATGAGACATAAGCGTATGCGCGGTCAGAAGGGGATACAAAAGAAACCGGTAGTGTCCTTACAGTGGGAGTCTGTTCAACCATGGAAGCTGCATCGCTAGATGCAATGGTTGAGGGGAGCATCCGTACGTCATTTCCCACTCCAAACGATAGATCCACGTGTGCAAACCGTGTTTGATAGCTTACAAGACGTGCAAAATTAGAACTAGGTCGGAAGCCCAGTTGCTTGAATTTGACAAGAAGCTTACATGGAGAAAGTGCCCTGATACTGACCAGGTATCACAGCAATGGGAAACTTTTCGTCGAGTTCTGGTATGGGTAAGTTGCACCATCCATCACTTGTGACCGCTTTTGAAAGCAGTTGCTGTTCTACTGTGAGAGGCGTCTGTAAGGTACCTTGTTTGACCTGTACCGATATATGCGTTGGTTGTGTTAAGCTAGGAATCTGCTCGATATTGGTGTGGCTGTCTAAAAACATTCGCGGTCGCTGCATAATCAGCCGTCGGTTGAAGTCTGCGGCAGATGCAGCGCGTCGGTAGAGGTGGTCATCTCCGTTCAACGAGGCGGGAATCTCGACCCGCGAACCAGAAGCAAAGCGATGGAGAACTTCACGCTCCTGGACAGAAAGTCTGCTGGCTTGTCGACGAAGTGCCGTGCTCTCTCGTGTTGAGGCTGCTTTGAGCTCTGCTTTGGGTTTAATAGGTTGTTCTTCTGGTTCAGGTTCCGGCTCTTCCGGTGGCTCCTCCTGATCGCCAACCCAATAATCATCCCGAATAGCCCGACCTCTTTTGATCGCTTTATGCCCAAAAGCACGAAAGATACTACGCGCAGTCGCAATTGAAACAGGACGACGACGCAATTGGCCTGGAAGCAAGCCAGCATCCTCTAGAAATTTTTTGTCTTCATCAGTACCTTGGATCCGGGTGATGTGAGGATTTTTGAGAAAGAAAATGTAGGTATCCCGGTATTGGAGCGTTTTTGCAATGTCCACAGTCAGCATATATCTTCTTGTGGGATGACGAGGTAAGGTAAATGTCTTTATTCTGAAATCTCGGCCTACGGACAAGCGATCCGTCAGCAATCTGTTAAAGTATGACTAGCACCAAATTTTTCACCGAACTAACCTCCCAGTAGCTCTCCATCCTTTGTAATTTTAAGCTCTCCTTTCTCATCACACTCTGATTCTGGATCCTCATCTTCAACATTTTTAACTCCTAGTATATCTCGCGTATCGGACGTTTCCTCCTGAGCTCCTTTGGCTGCCTTCACTTTCGCTGCCGAAGTTACAGCAGACGGTCGGCGCCCCCTCCGCGATGGGGTCCCTTCCGCTCCCGCTAGAGCTTTCACGCGAGTGCCTCGTCTGTTCTCAAACTCCTCATCTCTATGTTCCTCATCTTTATCCAGTCCATTGGCGGTAACATTGTTATCTGAAAGATCATTCTGGTTTTCCTTCATTTCGTCCATATCCATCGACGACATGTTCTCCTCCTCACCCTCCACAAATTCGTCCGACAATGAGTAAGCATCCCGAATCCTTCTCTCTGCAGTCGCGCCACTCTTCCGTATTGATCTGCGTCCCGGTGAATCGGCGGCACCGTTTTCGCTATCATTTTTCCTCCGACCTCGCTTGCTGGTAGGGGTACTGTCCTCGTCCTCGCTGTTAGCGTTCCGACGCTTTCTCTTGCGCCCGGATGGGGTAATAGGTGTTGATGAGCGAGCTCTACCGTTCTGTTGCGATGATTTATTCTGCGAGAGGATGAGATGCAGACGGATGAGATACAGCGATGGAAATTCTTAAAATCATCCCATGTATGCCAAATTTCCGTAATCTGATTCTTACAGCATCGGCAAGGCTACGTGGCTCTTCGGCAGAATTATGCTCTTGCCGGTCTGGCGGTGTCTGAGGAAGCTCCGAGTCAGCCGAAGATATTTCGTCAACCTACAAAAAAAGGGCCATTCAAAAAGTCAGCCAATCTATTTGACACAGAGGCCCGACAAGGTGCACGCTGCAAGCGTCTGGCCAAGCGCTATCGGCGACAGAGCGCGGCGGGGAGGAAGTGAAAGCACGGGGTGGCTTTGCTGGGTGTGGAAGGGAAATACGCGTTCCCCCAACCCGACGCGCTACCTCGAACTCTGCTGATAAAAATACTTGCCTCCATCTCCAGGTCTTCCACCGACATACCGAATTCACTCGGTAGCAAACAGAAACACTTGGTTCGACAACGTACTAGCTGTGAGGGTTACGCTTGGTTCATCCGCTCAGAAGGACAGAGACACGGGAAAGGACAGGAGGACGGAAAGATTCTGGGAAGACTGAGGCGGGTTCTCGTTCTGGTCTCACCATTCACTTTCAGGAGCACGTGATGCGCCTCGTCACGTGAATCGGGCAGGGTTACAGTGCAGACTGTAGTTTCTGCATATACAGTATGTCTTTGTGGATTAGAGATGCAAAAGAACACTGCCAGTGTTAATGTTGTTCAAAAACAAGATGTAGACTATACTAATGGCTAAAGCTCATCCTATCTCAAAATGTGGGCCACACAGACATTAAAACTTCAACAATCGCGGTAACCTTGATATACTCTCCGATGAAAACCAACGGATCAAAGCACTTGTCCCATTCCTGTTAAAGTCTTAAACGTCTTTCCGCGATATCCTCGTCGTCGTCGTCCACTTTGTGTTCGTTTGTAAAATGTATAGATGAAAAGGGGCATTGGACGATAAACTGAGAGAACAATGGGCACGGCTAACCCTTGGCTCACACAAGTATGGGTGATCAAACCGGGGACATTGGTGCGATAAGTACTGCACAAATCACAATCCATAGCCAGTCCGCTTGGGAAAGTTGGGGAAATGATCCTGGGGTAACTCCTCCCATCTCGTGACTGTTGACCTACCTAAATTCGAACTATCCAGTCGGAAAACTGATTGCATTGTACTGAACAGCGGACCTCCATATGACAGAATATAGCTGCATTGTCTTTTTGTTTGTTATGGCTGATGCACCTAGGATTACTCGCAAAAGAAATCGCTGAATCTGTATCTACGATGGCCATTAGGATCTGCTTAATGTTGATATTGATTACTTTGTGTAACGTGTGTACTGAGTAGCATATCTAGACGCAGAACGACGGTTCCATTCGTTTTGTTTGGAACCCTTATCTTACTCAACTTCCAAGCTACGTATCCTCAATTGAAAGGAACAATAGAAGATAATAAAACCCTGCTTTTCTTTTGACTTCATATGTCCATCTATTGATGAGCCAAGGGCAGCCGGTTCATGGCCTGTATTGAAATCCATCTCTCAGCATCAGACTAAAAATAACTGCGGGATACCGTAGGGGTACAGAGAATTACCGTGGGCTGGCAAAAACTCGAATTATCAACCTATGGTGGTCTACGTACCTTTGTCAATTGGCGTGCAATGGCGACGATTCTGCAATCCAACTACGTAGACCATGAACACAGTGGCTATACAACGAGCGATAGAAAATTAGAGGAGGAGACTGCTGCGACCTGCTTGAGTTACAAGAACCCTAGTCCCTCTAAGGCATCTCTCCTCAAACCTGGTTTCCGGCCAACCCAGAAGAGCACAACATGTGGTGCCATCTCAATATGTTTTGAAGTTTTCACCATTGGCGTTTGCCTGGGTACCTATGTCATCGGATCCCAAGGCCTCCTCAAAGTCGCTGCCTTTCATACCTTTTTCACAAAATCCATTGGGGGATTTATGGTCGGAGTCGTTGTGCAGGTGGCTTTATTTGCACCATTGAAACTTGGCCGTAAATTGAGTCAGATCTGGTTTGGAAGGCGGCTATTGAAGGGAGGAATGAAGGTTAGAGAGTTGATTACAGCTTGGAGTCTGATTTATAGCAATTCGTATCGAGGGGTGGAGGATGTTTGGAGGGGCCTGAGCCCTATAGCTGGATTTCTGCTGTTCTTATACCTTGCTGAGATAATTGTGCTAGGTAGGTGGCCTGGATGTAACGTTCTGCTGTTGTGAGGCTACCCGAGTTATTCTTATTTTTCTTTGCGAATTGCAGGCACCATCGGCTCGCTTTATTATACTGTGCCGACCTGGCACATGAACGCAAGCGGTCCTATGCCATACTTCACATTTCCCAATGTAACTCCTACTACGGTCGACGAAGCCGGTTTGGCAATGGATTGCAGTCAGCGTGCGGGCGTCTCTGTCGGACGCTTACTGGATCCTCTTGTTCGACAAGGGATCATAGTTCCCAATTCCACGAACGCGCATTGCGATTCCACCCACTGCACTGCATCGGAGACTGTGATTGTGTCAAGTTTTACCGTCCCGTTCACCGGGCGAACGGCGGATCCGGCGCCGCTGATGAATTGGACAGAGTTAAACCCTGGTGATATTGTGAAAGGGAAAATGACGTCCTTAACCGCCACTGCAGACTGCCGCCCCTCACCACTCAACTTAACGGACTACCTGTTCATTACCGTCGAAGAGGGACTGGCAGAGTATATGTTCAATCCCTGGGCGTTCACCAACCCAGGAATGCGAACCCCCCAATTGCAATTGCTGGCCCTTGCTGCAAACAGTACGGATCCATACGTGGCACCGAACGGACAGATGTACGTCGGCATGATGACCTACAATTTCCCGCAGAGTTTTGCGCATATGACTTGGAATACTGACATGGGTGGCCGAAATGCCAGCAGCGTTATCTGCACAGTCGGAATCGAAACTGGCATCGCCAACGTGGAAGTTTTGATGGAACATCTAATCCCGACCCGGGTGGCCCGCATCTTGTCCGCCACGGAGATGTCACCACCTACTCCGTATAACATGTCATCTGGCACGCCGGGGTACCTAGGAGCGTATTTTCTTGGGCAAATCTACGCATTCTTCTCGTGCGATATTTCCCCGTGTGATTTCGTCGGTACTACCCCACCGCCCTTTGATATGATGACAGGGTTCTTTGACCGTACCGCGGACGGTAATGGCTTTGTCGTTGATTACGACACCCAGATGGAGAAGTTTACCGCGGCGCTGGTGAAGCTTACCGTCTCTGCTATGCCTGTTTTCCTGATTCCTGATGCGGATCCTTTGCGTGATCAAGCGACGCTAACGGTTTGGAGCAACGACATCGTGTCCATCATATATACAACCCTTCCATGCAATCTTCTCCTCCTCACGGGAGCTTTGAGCGGAGTCTGTTTATTGGTATTACACATTTTATTGTTGTGGACTCGGCGGGGCCCAAATAGTAAATATTGGACCACCTTTGGACCCACTTTCTGGATGACGGAATCTGTATATGCTCTGTTGCAAGCATTGCATTTAACTGAACTCGTTAATCCTCCAAGCTCAACCGGGGTGCCTCCCAAGACCTTGAGAAAAGCACTTACCAGTGAGTATGTCATTGTGGGTGCTATCGATAGCAGTGGTGCTTTGACAGTGGACGTTATTAAACAGAGTAAGGCATGAAGTGAACATCGAAAAGTGGTTCAATAATCCTGACGCTTGAGTAGAAGGGTCAATATAGGCTATCATATGCAAAAACATAGAAAAACCATAGATGGGGACAAAATGGTATATAATTTAAATCGAAATTCTCATGTATACAATGCACATTGAGCGAATCCGGAATGCAAAGGCACAGACGTAACGGATATGATACACAGCGGGGTATTCTCTTGCTTTCACAAAAACAGAACAACATACAACAACGAACAAACAGAAACCTCAACAAGATGCACACTCAAAGAAACACATTCAAGGAACAAAGTGCACTGTCGAGGTCCTCGAATCAATAAATACAATGGAAGAACACAGCAAAAGGAAAAAACAAAATGTACTGGAGAGCCCTATCAACAAAATTTCCATGGACAAGCTCCACCCAAATGAATCACGGACGCCCTCATGGCTGCCAATCGAATTCGCTTTGACGACCGCAGAGACTGCTGGTCAAGCAGCTGTTTTTGTCGCCGGCAAATGAGGTGATAGACCAGGATGTCCGGACCCAATGACCGGTGTTGGACCGTTCTCCTTGTCGCTCGGATTGCCGCTGTCAGTATTCGATGGCACCCCTTGGATGGCCGTCGACGTCGTTGGAGTGCCCGGAACAGAGGTGCCTGCTTTCGCAAGCTGGTGCAGTTGGGCCGGAGAGTTGGCTGCCCCTGATGTGTTGTCCGTACCTTGACTGGCGGACGGAGCGGCGCTCATTGACGTGTTATAGGCAATCCCGTTGATCCCTGCAATACCATTGGCAGTAGGCACGCCGTTAATGCCTGCGTTTGAGACCGTTGGTGGAGCACCGGCTGCCACCGCCTTAAGTTTTTGCTGATTCAAAAGATGCTGTTGAAGGCTGATAGACCCGGGCGATAGGTGGCTTTGTTGCTGTTGCTGTTGCTGGTGTTGTTGCTGCTGCTGGGCCAAATATGCTTGAACCTGAGCAGAAGTAAGCTGTGTATTTTGAATCGCTCCGAGGGTGGCTTGATTAAGCCCTCCCATCCTGAGACTAGTTTGCATTGCCACTTGGGCTCTGGCTTGCTGTTGAATAGTGATGGGACTCATTGGACTGTTGAGATGCTGATAGTAGAAGAGTTGCTGCGCGGTGAAGCCGTTGGGAGTGGGTGATATCAGTCCGGGGGTTAGGTTGGACGCTTGTTGTTGTTGTTGTTGTTGCTGTTGTTGTGGCTGCTGCTGAGTCTGCTGCAGTGCTGGCTGTTGTTGCGTTTGCTGTTGTTGGCGTTGCTGCTGTTGCTGCTGCGCGATCTGTTGCTGCTGAAGTAGGCGGTATTGCTGTTGCAAGCGCATCTGCTGCTGCAGGTGCTGTTGCTTGGCCTGGTTGTTGAGGACTGCGGCATTCAGGTTGTTTGCGACAACCTGTTGTGCAGTCGTCCCTTGCATACCGGGATGATTTGCCAAAGATACCGATCCTTGACCCATCATGTTTGTGCCGGTGGCAAAGGACGAGGCCAGCCTTGGTGACGGAGACGCCTGCACATTTGTCGCCATTGTAACAGAGGTAGTCGGAGCCATCAAAGGCGTTCCCGTACCCATGTTACCATTTGGTAAGCTCGTGGCACTTGGAATCGGGGAAACGGTGGCAGCGGACACGGTTGACGCGGCAAGCCCTACGGCTGCGCTGGACGGCACCGGTGTTGCGCCATTGGCCGATGCCATATGCATTTGCTGTTGCTGTTGAGCAAGCGCGGCCTGTTGGGCGGCTTGAATTTGCGCGTAATGTTGTTGTGTTTGCTGTGCTTGGCGTTGAGCTTGCTGCATCATTGCTTTGATGATTGTTTGCTTGGGATCCAACACTTCTTGCGCCTTCTTCTTCTGTGCGGTGGCACTTGGCGGCTTTGCCGCTGGATCCCCGACCTTAGTGAGCCGCTTCTTGGCCAGTCCATTAACGCCTATTGCACCAACGGCGGAACCTGGCAAGGGTACAGACTGAGTTCGCACAACTTGAGGGGGTGGTGGTGGTACTTCCTCAGCACGCTGTGCAGCTGTAAGCGGTTGTGGTGCAATTTGCTTTGGGTGTGCAGGTCGATTCATCAGAGAAAGAATCTCATCTTCTCCCTTCGGGCCGATGTTAAAGACGCGATATGCAGTTGCGCTACAGATGTTCGTTAGAAAAATGGAGACAAGGTCATTGACAAAAAGACTGTCCTGGCACAAACCTTGCACTATCACCAAGATCCATGACAGACTCTTCATCAACCTCATCGTCGCTATTGTCAAATCGCCAACGTTGTGCAGCAACTCCCAAGGCTTCAACCTCGGCGACTAGTTGTTGCAGTTTGCGATGTCGAAGATGAACACCCATCGGAAGCGTCTTCCCTCCCGCATGGGACATCCAGACCTTCTGCTTCACATGTCGATCCAGTAGAATGCGCCCACCTCTCCCTAAACGTCGTCGACCATATGCTACCCGGATGCAACCTTCTTCTTCATCTGAGGAGGCATCACTGTGGAAAAGTAGGGCGTGCAGATCGCGTCGCCAGTAACGTGCCTCTTGACTTCTTCGTGGTGGAATGTATGGGTTCTATAGAGGGTGTGATCTAATTGTCAGCACAGATTCCTCAATCCAGAGATCCGCGAATATCGAATCATTACCTCTGTGATATCCGCCCACCCTTGACCCTCTTCCACCACCTTTTTTCGGCGGGCTTTTCCTTCAGGTGTTGACGAATCATAGTCGGCACCAGATTCATGCAGCTTACTTTCAATGGCCTGCACCATTTGCGCAGCTGACCTGATAGCGGCTGGAGGTATCCGTATCTTCTTGACAGGTTCGTCTCTGCAAAATGCCATATAAACGTCAGTTACGAGGATTCGCCTAGCGGGCTCTGTATGTTATCACATACCGAGAGTCAACCCCCTTTAGCTTTTTACGGCGCACGTCCGGACTGACATCGCTTTCTTTCTCGGATGTGACAATCCCGAGTTTCTTCTTGAGTCGTCGAACAAGAACTCTTTGTTCGAATATCAAATGCTCCAGTACGATGCTCTCCTTCCTAGCCGCTTCTCGGTTTGTGATCATCTCGAGTATTTGCTTGGCCCGGTTCATTTCGTCTCGTAGACGACGAAGCTTTTCCAGAGAATGGGTGTCCGTCCGGCGCGGTCGTCGGAGAGTCTTTACTTCTCGTCGCCTAAAGCAGACGTACGGGTCATTGTCTGGTTTCAACAACCAGTCTTCAGAAAGCTGCGTGTATATGTAATTGAGTATCAAGCCACGCCATTTCGCGCATAGCAAGGACTGCTACCTTTAGCTTTGGTTGGACTGCTTGCCCGCCCCGCACAACATAGCGACGATGTCTCCAATGTGGATATACTGCAGAGATAGCCGCTGTTTGTGCCATTAGACTCGGCTCCTCCCGGCTAATGAAGCGTTGGCACTCTTCCAACGTCGGTGGCTCGCCAGACACCTATTTGCGATAAATGAATTTAGAATAAGAACATTGTTATACAGAAATTTGAATTTCGAAATATACCTTATCATCCCCAGCAAGTTCCAGTGCCCACATAATGTTCTCAAACTGAGCATCATCCAGCTCTGCTTCGGGTGGCAATTCCCCATCGTCAATCTTTTGCCGATGTTCCGCAAGGAAAGCATCATCCACGTCGTCCAAATTGTAAGGACAGCCGATGACATCTTCTATCCCAGTTGAAAACCGAATGAGTGATGGGGGTTGATGAAATGTGTTTGAGTAAAAGCGACTGTAATCGCTAATGACTCTAGAGGCATCGGGTGTTGGGATGATAACCTGCTCGTGTAGACGGCCCGTGTGATTGGCTATCAAGGCGGCCTGAAGATGGTGCTCCTACATATGCAAGGTGTCATGTCAATATCCATTAATACACATTTATTTTCTAATGTCCCAACGACGGCCAAGCATAAATAATCAACGCGATCAAAAAAGTCCGACGCGCCACTATGCACGTCATCAAAAGGAAATTTTTTGCCAATAGGCCCAGCGGGGCAACGGAGGGCCAATGGCGATGAAGGCAATGCATAAAGTTATTAGCAAGACTAACCTCTTCCTCCTCCTTCTCTACGCCAGTAGCAACTTGCAGAATTGCCCTGTTGAGAGAAGATGACTCGTCCAGGTCGGGGACCTCATGGTAGCGGTAGACTAGGAGGGCTTTCTTCACGTCGACCTTACGTGACCGAAGGCCCGCAGTCTGTCCTGACACCATGTCGAGGGAAATGTCGCGAGATTACTTTTCTGGAGGGCTCATGAGATGCGCAGACGGCGTGGCTACTTGGTGCCCTAGGGTATCGAGGGTGGTTATTCTACTCCTGTCCGTGTCAAAGTCGGTTGCAAATGGCTGTTATTCTCGTCGTTTTTCTTGGCCGTCGTCGTGTGAATATGCGCGGGAAGCGTAATAATGATAAGAAGAATACAAATCACACTGATTGGAGGAAAAAAAAGGGGAGCGCGTTTTCGTCTTTGGGGGAAGTTTCAAAGGGTCGAACCGTCCGGGTGTCCGTTGCCATGGTGCTGTGACGCATCACGACTGCGGTGGGGTTGTAAATGGGATGATAAAGGGTGATAAACCTCTTTCGCAACCAACAACCAGTTACTGGGCTGGTTTTGGGGGAAACTTTCTCTTGATCATTTACATTATACTTTGCGTTCATGGAGCAAGATCTCTCCACCGTCTTGAACGACGCCACCGACGGCGACGCTGCCATGGCCGACAGCCACTACGACACTAGGGAGGACAGGGATTCTCGCGATGTGCGCGAGAGGGATAGAGACTCGCGCGATGTACGGGAAAGGGACTCGGGTGCTGGTAGTTCACGAAACGGTTACCTGTCTCCCAAAAAGGAGGGTGGATCTGGACCTGATGCAGCGCCTGCTCCTCCTGCAGAGCATTATGGCCGATCTCGATCTCCTGGTCGTGAAAGATACGGATCATCTCGTAGAACTCCGTACGACCGCCCCGGTGGTGACAGTGCGTATTGGGCACAATTATCTATCACTGCAAGGATTGGGCTAACCTGACAATGATTTAAAATTCAAGGTCATGGTGGAAGCTCTTCAAAGTATTCCGCTGGAAGACGTGATCCAAACCGTCCTCCGTCAAAGAAAGAATGCAGGGTCTATGTTGGAAACTTGGCATATGAAGTAGGATGGCAAGATCTGAAAGATTTTATGCGCAAAGGTGTGAATGGATTGTTGGTTGAGGCCGTTACCTTTGACGCTGATGGATCGGCAAAATTGTAGCTGGCGAAGTCGTGTTTGCCGATATCCTCACCGGCCCAGGTGGACGCTCAAAGGTGATCCTCGGCAATAGGAGTCTGTGGAGGTGTGTCTGAACGCAGGTAAACTGATCATAGCATCACACAAACAGGGTTGCGGTGTTGTTGAATACGCGGCAATTGAGGAGGCTCAAAAGGCAATTAAGGAGCTCAATGACACCCCTCTGATGGGGCGTCCAGTCTTTATTCGAGAGGTACAAGACATGACGCATTGGAAAGAAAACATGCAATTGGGATTAAAAGGAAGCTGCTATAGGATCGGGAGCAAGAAGCGAAATTTGGCTCCCTTGGTCCTACAAAGAAGATGGATACTGCCGGCCGCCAGATCTTTGTAAATAACGTAAGTGGCTTCTTGAAGCAAATCTGCGTGCCTCGTTATCTGATAAACATTCCAGCTGCCATACATTGTTGCTTGGCAAGATTTGAAAGATCTTTTCCGTCAAGCTGGTGCGTTCACTCCATCTAGATTCTTCTCTGTGTATCTTGCCATAAACTCTTTTCGCTTGGAAACAGGTACCGTTCTGAGAGCTGATGTTATGGAAGGACCGGACCGGCGATCGAGAGGAATGGGTGTTGTCCTGTTCGAAACTGCTGAGGAAGCGCATCATGCGATATGTACGTGTTGCGGATAGGGTAAACATACCTTGAACCCGAACTGCTCCCATTAGCCGATCCAAGATTCTCGATTGTCGTCGTAGGACTTTCGCTGTTATTGGATGGCCGTGGGGTGGTCGGTCTGGCAAAAGCGGGGCTTATGCGACGGCTAGAGATGCTGGTTTTCGGAGGGTGGTTTCGGGTTTGAGTATGGTGGTTTTGGTTTTGGGTCGTGCGCTGGTGATAACATTCTTTGGCTTTTCTCTGGGTTAGCTACTTTCGACGGGTACGAATGGCATGGGAGACGGTTGGAAGTGCGTGAGGTGGGCATTTGCAGAATGACGGTTTGGTTTTGGTTAGGTCCAGGCGCACCGAAGCTTGTTCCGCTTTGAGCGTTACACATCCTCGGTTCGCCTGGGATCCTGCAGAAAGTGGCGGGTAATAACTGGCTCTGTATCTGTTGGGGGTTGCTTGATGTAGGATCGACATGGTGGGGCGCCGATGGGGCGAGGTCCTCCGCCGTCGTACGGTGGCCCGCGGGGCTATGACAGACCTTCGCCGCGGGGATATGATTCTAGGGACTATTACGGTGGCGGGTACGATAGTTATGGTCCGCGAGACTTCTATGGCGGTGGTTACGAGGGTTATGGCGGCTATGGCTACGGTGGATACTACGACCGAGGCTACGGAGGGGGACCAGATTATGGCCCTGGTGGTAAGCGTTGCGTGGATGATGTGGACATTTTTGCTTTCGGGCACATTTTTGAATCATTTTATCTGACAGGCTCGGCACCTCCCCACCGAAACGACTATTACAAAGACTACCCTCCCCCACCCCCTCCTCCTGGGACGGGCTCTTATGCGCCAGAAGGACGCTCCTATGGCGACCGCGCTTACGGTGGAGATGGACGTGGTTATGGTGATCGCTCTGGGTACCATGACCCTTCTCGTAGCGGTGGCTACGGCGATTACCATCGCTGAACTCGCTGGTTGCAAGACTAGTACTAATCTTTTTGTGTGGAGTTAAATGCTGCTGAAGGTTAGGCCCATTATTTGGCTAAATGTGGTGTGGCGACAAAAAAATGCATAGCAATAACAGCGTATATTTCGCTGTTTAAGTGTATGTTTTTGTTTGATATCTGTTGGTGCAAAATATACGTAAATTGTTAAAATCCCAAGAGATACGTTGTTGCCATGTCAACATAGGACACGTGATCATTCCTGGGGTCACATCCGACACGGCAGTTGGTACGACAGGTCTCTCTCTCTTTCCGCGGTTGTTTAGTGAAGTGCCGTCGAGCTCCTCCTAGAATACTGACAAGATGGTGAGTGTGCGGAAGGAGGACGGAGCTATGTTTGTGGTTGAAAGAATGGAGATCGTTGGAAGTGGACGGATGGATGGATGGATGGATGGGTATCCGGGTGGAAGGGAGGAATTGAGGAGTGATGACTTGCACATTCTTCATGTGCACATTTCTGGATACGGAACAGATTGACTGAGTATTGCGATCAATGGTGGCCTGGTTCTTGCTGATGAGGGGAAGGCTGCGTCGCCTTCCATTATATGGAGTATTTTGAGATCTCAGATGCCGCTGAGTTTTTATGCAAGTCGAGGATTGCTAGTCAAACGTCAAATTTGAGAGTTGTCTTTGGACGATCATGACGAATTGGTGGAGACTGAGAGAATGATTGGCACAATTGTCTATGACTAGCCTGGCCTTCTCATGGTAAACTCTTCGTTCCTGTCAGGGTCGCGTGCGTACCAAGACCGTGAAGAAGGCCGCTCGGGTCATCATCGAAAAGTATTATCCCCGCCTCACCCTCGACTTCCAAACCAACAAGAAGATTGCTGATGAAGTCGCCATCATTGCTTCCAAGCGTCTTCGCAACAAGATTGCTGGATTTACCACCCACTTGATGAAGCGTATTCAGCGTGGACCCGTCCGTGGTATCTCTTTCAAGCTTCAGGAGGAGGAGCGTGAGCGGAAGGACCAGTTTGTGCCTGAGGTCTCTGCTATTGCTGTTGAGACTATCGAGATTGACCCCGACACAAACGTAAGACATTTTATTTTTGAACTGAAATTTGCTCTGGTGCATTTGTTTATTTTTCAATCTTGCAGGCGCTTCTCAAGGCCTTGAACATGGAGAACATCCCTGGTCTCCAAGTGAATGCCAGCAACCAGAGCGCTGTTCAGGAGCGTATCCCCGGTGCCAACTTCCGTGAGAACCGCCGCCGCCAATAGGCGCTTGTTGAATTGTGGAAGCGTTTGGTGGCTGGTTGTTGGACGAGAGTCAACTCAAAAGTGCTAGTGGGGACCTCGGATTCATCTCATATAGGGATGGATTTTATTGGCAACTTTGGCGGGGCTCGTAGAATTTGACGATAATGGCGCATTGTACATTTGTCTTTCGAGGTTTTTCCCACACCCATTGAATACATGCTGTATTGTATTATCTGCTGCTGTCTGTTGCTACTTGTATCCAGTCGTCGACAAGAATGCCTATATCTATGTAAACAGCGGGAATGGTCGCCACAAGGGAGATTTTGAGCTAGCACAAGTCCTGAAATCATGCTTATGTAGAGTGAGGGCTGATTTCAATGAACCCCAACTATCTCGCCAGTGTAAAGCTAGAGATCAACATGACGTGTCAGTAAGCCGATCTCTGGTTATGTAAGCATCGGAGAAAAATTAAGAGCTCCCATTCGATGCATTGCCGCCTGTTGTGTCGTCATGTCCCTTTGGTTCTATGGGGGCGATCCTCAGTTTTTTACGGTGCAGAAGTCATTTCAATAGGCTGTAAGGTGGGAAATCTAACAGTCAGCCTTCGTGGAAATCGGTCGTTACAAGCTATTAATAGCAAGATAACAATGATGGATGAACCTTTCAGCCCTATTTTAGTTATTTATAGTGTATTTGATCGTGATGTGCATCTACGACCAAGGTACACTTGTTTTCCCCAATTGTGCTCATGTCTGCAGGGGCGTTCTACCGTTTCTTATTCACTATTTCTCATTAAAGAAACGCTCTCAACAGCTCAACTCTCTTAACGAGGGGTTTGTCGAACGAACGAGCGTCTGACAAGACAAGTCCATCATGTTAATTCCAATCCCACAGACGGACCGTCAACTATTCTTGGCAGCTTCGTATGTTTTGGACATGTTTGTGTTTTACGAGTATGCGACAACTTGGAAGCGACCACCTCCGCCCATGCGACGGCCGCATACTGAAAAGAGTGCCTTGTCAAAATGGATGTTATGGATTCACATACTCGGAGGTTTCTCTGAGGTTGGTTTCACACAGTTGTTCTCTCTTTTGTGCAATGAACATTCAATTTAACGTTGATATGGTTTATGTTTTAGTTGTATGGAGGTCTATTTGCTCTTCTCTTGCCTCGACATTGGCGTAGCACATACTATCTTACACAGCTCACCTTTTTGTCGGCGGCAATCATTCAAGTGCCTACATCCCTCTTTTTCGTACCCTCAGTAGCCGGTGTCAAAACGCTCATGCATCCCGGCTACATTTGTGTTTCTGCAATGCACATGTACGTTGCAGTATCCGGTCTATGGCAAATGTATACAGGGACAGCGTTCCCTGCAGATCAGTTGGAGGCTACAGTTGCGATTTTACACACGTATGCATGGGTTCGGATGTTTTACTGGTTGCTAAAGTATCTGGTTGGGGACGAGCGTAAACTCTTGACCACCGTCATTTATACATTTTCAGTGACTATGGCGGGGCTTTTGACTGTTTCGCATGTGTTTGGTCCCAAGGGGAATGTATTGTTGGTCTCAGGGTGGGTCCTATGGGGGGCGATTGGGACGAAATGGTTGGGTGTGTACAGGAGGGAAATGGATGGAATGACTGGATCGACGGGGCGGCTCGTTCGAGCGCAATCGAGAAGAGGCAGTCGTCGGGTCTCTACTCTTCACATTTCGTTCCCTGGGCCTACTCGACGACTACGCTCGAAAACTTCATCGATGCGCCATTCTCCCATTGACGTAGTAGCGCCAGAACTACCATTGCCTTCGCCGACCGCGTCACCAACGGGGATAGACTCGGCAGTTGACGTTCGACCCACAAAGCCTTTCGAAGAGATTCCGCCTTCCTAAGCCCAATGTGTCGTCCCATGGGATTTCCCCTTGTATTTGCCCCGATATAGATGTCATATAGTGTTCAGTACCTAGAGCTGCTAACAGATGCGCAACCATTAGACAATTCAATACCGTAATATATACCATCTATTAGCATCACTGTCTCAATTATCTACTCCACAATACCTAAATGGAGCGCAACTACACTATGTACGATAAAGCACCCAGATAAACGTGCAAAAAAAAGAGGTCTATATAATGTCAATTGTCTAACGTGCGGGAGGAACAGCCTAGAGACGATTGTTGTGGTTCAAAGGGTAAGCGTGATTACAACGACTCTTTAGATCGGTATGCGTTCCATTCTTTGTAGGTTGAGTATGACTGTGAAAACAAAATTAAATCATGAGCAACCACAATTTAGCGAGTCCGGCTAGCGCAACGTCAATGCACTCACCCAGAGCGCTGCTGAAAAGTATCCCGCAACAATTCCAAATGTCAAACCAGGTAAGCTCTTGTCGTATTTAGCAAAACCAGATGAACAGCTTCCCCATCCATGCTCCCTAAATATTTCGCAAGTTTGTTTGAGAGAGACAGATACAGACGATGCAGCCCAGAACATCAAGGCCATCATTGCCAGGGAGGCTACACATTCGGCTACCATGTAGGTACGTTTTCGTGATTGATAAATAATCAAGCTACGAGCATTGTAAGCCCCGATAACAATGGCTGCGATCGTACAGAAAACAGACTGGGTGATGGGAAGGGCACAAGAGACTTTGGGTCCTGTGGTGGAGAAGTCCATGTTGAGCAGACAGAGTGTCTCTCCGTTGCGTTGTTCCATGCCGTTAACCCCGATAGCAATAGCTAATGATAGAGCTCCAATCTATAACATCCAAGGATCCATTCAGATGACCAAGCCGCAACAAGGGAAAACCTCGGGTTTTTTTTCCTCAACCAATGTGAAGCAGTAACTAGAACCATGACACTTACGACATGACCGGCATGCAAACCAATGGCTTGCCACATTCTTGTTTTGGTGCTGGTTACAACTCGCCATCGTGCACTCCACTCCTCCATATCCGCGTCTGAGTTACGGTCTTCGGGTCTCGGGTTGAACATTGATGCTGCCTGTTGCTGGGGGGAAGAGGCTTCGTTATCCGTGCCAAACGTGCTGTACATTGGAGGCGTCGCGGAATGTGTGACTTTTGAGACGAGGGATGTATAGACGCCTTTTGGGTCAAGAGGTCGTTGAGTTGCGCAAGACGTAACGAGGGGCCTGGGAGAGCGAACGGCAGGCCGAGAAGTACTAGGCGACCAATGTCGAAATGAGGAACAAAAGAACTTGTTAAAAATTTGGGTAAAACAACGCGACCGTTTCAAAAGTGGCATTTTATTAGCAGATTGAAATGTATGGCAAAGAAAAAAACTTTATTTTATTTCTCAAATGTGGGAAATGAAAAGCCGCTTTTTGCTACGCAAGTTATTAAGAATGAAGAGGTCATTGGGACGTGAACTCGTATTGCAAACAATGCCAATATGAGGAATAATCGATGCGACCCATCTTCAAAGACCGGCCTCCCCGACGGGCATCCCCAACAGATGTCCCCAACGGGCAAACCGTCCTTTAAGATGCAAGGCAGGTAGCCTTTTGTTAATCAGAGCCAGTTCATGTGACACCTTGGAACCATGGACTAATGCATTTGATGCATTTGAAACCGTAAAACGGACGCTCGTCCTCATCAATGACAAATGCGTCCTCCAAACAGTTCCAGAGTCTCTCGGGTACACGCAACAACTGCTCTGTTGTGCGAGTGCAATGTCCAGTGGAACTGTAAATCTTGTGCCCGCGGCGGCACACGTAGCACCACTATCCCGTCTGCCTCGGGAGCTCTTCTTACTCATCTTGGATCACACTTCTGTACACGACCTTCTCCAAATCCGCGCGGTTTGCCGCTCATGGTGGGCAGATGCACTGCATACCGCGGCCATCAAAATGAACGGTGCAAAAGGCGATGCGGCCGCAATCTCCGACCGCATGTCGGCGCTGGTCTCTACTGACGGGGAGTGGTACGACGAGCCGCTTAAGCGTGCCAGTCTTGTTTGCACCAGAGTGAGAGTGGTTGGAGAAGAAGAGGAGGTGCAATTAGACTATGACAATGCCGATGGGGACCCAAAGATTAGGGCGCCGCAGATCTCCAATGTGCGGTTTGTGTTTGGCCCAAAGAAGGGCCACTGGCCTGTATTGGGATATTTTGTCAATTCGGAAGGAAGGATTGAAATCTCAATCAATGGGAAATTGACCATCACGTTTGAAAACTCGAGTTTCTTGTCTGACTCTGTTGTTCAGCGCGGGGATGGGTGGTGCATAGCTGGCACCTTGCGCGATCGACCTGACATTGAACCGGGGTCTGAAAAAGCGGGAGGACTACCATCCTGGTGGACTGGGAGACGTTTTTGGGGCTTACCCAGCGAGGTTTATTACTGTGACATGCAAGTGGATGAGCTGGAAGTGAGTGTGGGCTGGATGCTCCGATTGACAAAACCACGAGATGGCAAACGATCAATAGAGTAAATTCAATGGAAACAGAGCTCTTTGCAAATTTGCAACTTAAAAATATGTACATACAAATACTATCCGGCCTTAACTCTTAAACAGACTGTTTCCAGAGGGATCCAATTTTAGCTTTCGCTGCATGGAATTGTACCTAGCCAGGAAACACGGTCACGGATCTGAGTTCACAATTTTATCAGCTAGCGAGCTTACCAATCCTGCACGGCTTTCAATGGGATAAATGTTGTGTTCCAATCCATCCCGAAAAGCGCATTACCGCCTAATGGCAGATTTCCAGCAAAACCGCTGCAATGATTGTAGAAATCTAAAGAGTACTGTGTTAGCACACATATGCAGCGGTAGAAAAGCTTACAGCCGGTCCTACTTTCTAGAATCTTTGTTACTAGTTGAGCTGGATCTACACTCTTCAGAAGGGCCCCCGACGTCGCAGGTCCCGATGACGATGGTTGCAGTCGACTTACTTGAGCCATCACCACATCGATTGGCTCAACCGATATACCCAGCTGAGCGGGTATCGTTGCGGCCACACCAGGTGTCACGAGGGTGTCGTCCATCATCACATCAGATCCGCTAAATGCAGTTGACGCAACAGATTTGCTCCCTCCGAGTTTGAAGATTGCGGAAGGCTTCTCGTTTGAAAGCATGCCGAGTAACTGCCAGTCAGGACTGCGATTTGGGGCTGGCCTATCTTGGTGGTTCGCGAGCAATGGTCATTACACATGTACAGGGGCATTAGAGGAATCCAAGCGGGGAAGCATTACCATAAAAAGTGCACCGTTGCCGCATAGCCGGGAGGAAACGGTTGCACGCCTGTCATGAATACCACTGAAAAAAGACATTTACATACATCATAAATGAGTAAGCAACACAATCGCACCCTCCCAAAAGACATGCTGTCTGTAACCCACCAATGTGGTTGATTGTTTGGGGATCATCTAGTTGGAACACATACTTATTGGGATGAGAATATCCCGGTGAGCATTCAAGCCTCCAATATGACTTGGTAATTCGGGAAGAAATGTCTGGTATTTCCCACCTTTGTCGAGTCAACTTTCGACATACACGGGAAAACGCGTACGTTAGTAACGTATCTTCGGTAACGAGGGTCATCCTGAACATTTCCAACAATCTTCTTCTCCAGTATTCTCACGGCTTAAGACCACCTGGTACATAAAACTCTTTATAAATCGCACCCCTTGGACCTACCTTGTTGCATGTTTGTTTGGACCTGGAAATCTCACACGTCAGCAAAAACGAGGTGCAAGGCCACCCAGAAGCTGAAACAATCATACTAACCAACCGTCCAGCTGCAATGCACCCAAACATGGTCGTAGACTTTGTAAGGAAGAAGACTATGTGAGAGCAGGGTAGGAACAGAGTATCAAGATATCTCTTCAGAACGAGATGCGAATCCGCTGTTACTTTTACACAGCAGCTTCGAGAAACATCGATTGGGACCAGGTCCTTGGATCGCCGGTTGGAATCTTACGCTTAGCCGCGCGACCCTCCTCTGGATGAGAAATATTACATTTAATCGTAATCGTTTCTAGTTCCGCAGACGGGTCCCACTTGCCGCCATTAGTGAAATGACATTCTGCAGTTGCCACAACATGGCCCATTGTATCCTCTTGATTTTCAATATAAACCCCCCCTCTTCCCTCTTCCCCCTCTTGTTCTTTATCCTCGACTCTCAGCATCTGCAACTCTCAGGCAAGCCAATCTGGTACCGAGGACCTCGCCCTCCCCATGAGCAAGGCTTGCCTTTTAATGCTACTACAAATATGCTGCTACGATCGCAGGTATGCAATATATTTGTACTTTCCGACACTTTTATCCAGTCTGATTTCTGCTTAACTAGTATCTGACCATCCTGGGAGCAAACCGCTTCGGAATCAGGCCTAGTAGGATTTCTCTCGTGGTGGTGGGCGCTAGTTGTTACCCCCGGTTAGGCCAACCGTAATGTATTGCATGTGTAATTAGGTCTAGTATTAGTTTGCTTTATCTAGGCTGGTTGTCGCCAGGCCCAGTGGGTCAATCCACGCTGGTGTTGATATTTGTTATTGCCAAGAGTAATCTAGCGTAATATTTGAGTTACTCCCTAAAAATAACGTACAACTCGTATCGATGCAATTCACAGGACAAGCACAGCAGTGTTTTGATTTGAATTATACATATTTGGCTAGTACTTCATATGCCACCGGTCCTGCTTTAGCTCTCGCCTTCTTGCAAAAAGCAATGCGCTATATGATGATCATGTCACAACAAGTGTGGGTAATTCAATCGGCTGCAATGCGACAAGTACTCGACATTTGTATTTTCCCAGACACTATGATCTTAAAAGCCTTCCTCGTACGCTATCTCGCGCACAAAGAACCCATAACAAGTACACGGCCTGCCGGGCGTGTGCAAGTTTGATGAGAGAGGTCTATACGAATTGTGCGTGTTCATTTAATTTCGAAAATCTAACTGTAGCACCAATTTTAATAATGATTGGCGCAAGTATACTTTGATGGTATATAACCTATCGCATACATTGAATCGCACGCTACGAGAACACTGCCGCACTCAACACATTGATGAGGTGTTAAGAACATTCGTAGCGGTAGGCGGGTTGGCACTTGCAGTTCCCGCGTTGACACTTGCTTTCCCGTGGTTCGAGCCACTCTTCTGAGAGTTTCCTTGGATGATCTGCGTTTTGACATCGTCATACATCAAAAGAGTGTACTTGAGCTGTGAAAACATGTGTACAAGTTAGCGTTGACACACTTAACAGTCAGATTTACAATACATAATAGATACCTTCAATGCATAGCACAACGTTTTAATGGAGACAAACATTCCGGGGGACGAGGTAAACATTGTGATAACGTAGATCACATCCGTGCTACAGATTCAAAGAGGAATTAGAATACTATGGACTGCCAAGAAAGAGATCAACGTACCAAAGGAAGAACACAACAGACATCTTGCATTCAAAAATGAAGCTGCTAACGTCCCGATTCCAGGTCGCTTTGATCAAGTTGTAAATCAGACGGGAACCTATAGACGATGATGAGAAGACGTCGTCCACGCCAACATGCAAATGAGGGCGGTCAAAAAACATTTGCAAAAGCTTACCCAGAATTAGCTCGAGGACAATATAATAGAATGCAGTAACGGGACCACTGATAGAGGTGACATCACTAGAGATTTTTCCTTTGTACAATGCTTGGAATAAGCCCGTATCTATGGAAGATCGTACAGGTTAGTATTGGCAGATAGGTTGACATAAAAGAGGTAAGATGCATGCCAATAGAAAGAACCGCGAATTCCAACATGAGCAAATATTTGATGGCCGGATCAAGGACGAATGATCGATAGAACAGCATTTTCAGACGATCGTAGTGAATCCATCCTGACAGGTTTACCATCTGCATCGAGATGTCAATAAGAGATATCCTGAACTCACGAACTTGCAACCTACCAATATGTAAGCAAGACCGTCGAAAAAGTTGAAGGCGATATCTTCAACGTAACCAAAATTCCAAACTCTTGAATATCATGGGCTTGTTAGAACCGCGCTGCGACTCTGCCTCGTCCAGATAAAACATACCTTAGAAACATCCACGCATGGAAGAACGTTGCCGCATTTTGAAGCGTCAAAGAATAGAATAGCGGTGTATTCCATCGTTTGAAGGTCGTCATAATCCGACCTTGGTTCTCAACACATACTGCAATGACCACGCAGGTGATTCCAAAGACGTAATCGTTGAGCACTGGGGCAGTCGACATGGTTGATATATTACGGTTCGAAAAAAAAACTACCGGAGGGGGTTTTGAGAGGCATTATGGAAACAGTCTACTTTTAAAGACGCTGGCGGATATGGTGGTTTTCTACACATGGTAGCGACATTTACTATTGTTTTGGTTAGTGTTTGACGGCTTTGGACAAAGGCTCGCCTTCGATCTAACATTTGCTACTGGGGTGGAAATTCAAATCGAATGGAGCATATTAAACCATTGTAAAACAATGGCCAAACATTATCAGAGCCGCCTTATATGATCCTTAGGATTTTGGTATCTTACAGATTTATCAATTGTTTGGCTCTAAAGTAGCTCCCATGCATATGAGGGCGCGACACAGCCTGTTTGTAATGGTCGTCCCCCTCATCTCCCGCGGTATGTCACTATTCAGAGACGAACACTAAATATTTGTACGATAATGAATACTTAGGTTATGTCAGTAAGCATCATTGAGCAAACGTCGTTCTGTTGACAGTTGGAGACTCTCGTAGCTCTCGACACTTGCATTCATTCCAATCTGGGACATCCAAAAAGGGACAAGAGGCTGTTACTCCTCAATTAACATTGCACCAGAAAACCATGAACGCCCTTACAGCCAGTATCAAACATCTAGAAGGGGACCAAAACATATGTAGAGTGTTATTTGAATGGAGGCGAACGTTTTTCCATAATTACGAAGATCCGCACTTTTAACCGACACTTTGATAGGGTCAACGAAACCAAAAAGCATAATTTGAATAGAGGCAAACGTCTTCCACAGGTATGAAGATCCGCACTTTCAACAGGCGCTTTCATGGGGTCAACGAGACCAAAACATATCTGGATTTGAATGGAGGCAAAGCCTAACCCAAAAAAAAGGTAACATTGTTAAATGAGCGCTTTGCCTACCCTTGTGGCAAACGCCCAAGAATACCGGCAATTCGGTCAGTGGGTAACGAACAATAGTGTAGCAGCGGTAAATAATGGGCACTACATGGGGTTGGGGAGGGTTGGATGCATCCCAGTTGCACATGCAACAGTCTTTTGGCTGCTGTCCTTCCTTCTCACATGCTTCCAAAAAGCAATGCGCTTACAAGAGATTAAAGGTTCCTCCATCCGCCAGTAAAACACATCATATAGCATCTAAAACTATTATGGCAACATTTTATAGGACCTGAAAATGGAATATCATATTCTCATACTTGGCCGGAAGCTCGGATAACTCATTGTGTTTTTAACTTATTACGTTCAAAATGGATCCTAAAATCCCTGGATTGCGGCGACAAGGCAGTTGAATTACTCTTCTAGTTGGTTGTCTTTTACACCCATAATTAGAGGTCAACGTCCGGTGAAGGACCCCCATTTTCTTTCCGTAGTACAGCTCCTTCCCCACTCTGTCGAACAAGATCCCCAGAGATATCCTCTACATACTGGGACAGTACTGTGGCATAGCTTTTAACGGAGCACTCCGGTATCTTGAACCCATCCTGACAAGGTGCAGTCAAACCAACAATAGCTGTATTCAACTCTGTCAATACAAGGACCCCGGAGATATCCTCCACAGAGGGACAGTACAGTGGCATAGCTTTTAACGGAGCACTCTGGTATCCTGACAAGTTGCCCTCAAACCAACAATATTTATGTTCTGTTCTTTGGCCCAAGTGTCGAGCGTATTCAGCAGATTCTGGTGTCCTATTTCACATTTACCGCAGGGTTGGGCCTTGTAAGCCGGAAGTAGCACGTAATGGGCATTTTGATCTTGGTGCCTCTTGATCACAAGTGAGGTGACAACAGTCCTCGATGGACTCGCTAGTTTTGGGATTAAAACGGTAGGTTGGAGGATTTGAGTTTTATATTGACAGTTTCCACCACGTTGCAATGTATACAGCATTTCGTCTGTCCCGGTTTGTCAGGGATAACACAACTACCATAGAAAGGCAACAAAATCACCATATTACAAATTCAGAGCGTCTCCAATGACTGTTGCCAGAACAAGTAAGCTGCCAACGCTACTAAGACTCGCTACAGCACCTGCCTCCAAAAATGCGGGAATAGATACCAAAGCACCGATGCCAATCCTTGCCACAAAGGATGACCAATGTCGTCTTGATGATTTTCCAACATCCAAGAGACCGATCAGTCCCAAACATAGCATCACCACTCCCAATCCAATCGAGAACAATTGAACTTCAGTCCATGAAGATGCATCCATTAGTCGTGAGCTTCCACCAGTCACTGGATTGACCGAGAACGATGACACTGCATACGGCATTGACTGATTGGCTGCAAACTTATTCGACAGGTCTTGGGCCGAACTACTCAGATTTTGAGCGGCCTGAGCTCCCGAAACAAATGGCGGGTTCGGCGGTGGTTCGTAACTGAAGGTTGGCTGCTCGCGTATATACGAGTATACAAGTTTGAGCATTCCGTGCAACCCATAAATTGCTATCATTAGAGACACATGGAGGGGGATGTGGAGATATTCCCAAAAGAAAGCGCGAATGGGCAAAATGCCTTTTTTTAAAGCTTCCAGGTGTGCGTCTCCTGAATGCTGGGGAATAACTCCAATCCGATTGAGGGCTATTGAGTCCAGCCAGATACCCATGTGGGAATTGCACAGAAAATATAATCGTTCCACTGCATACAAAATGCAGACACCTGTAATGGCGGATATAAGACTTCGCGGGTATAGTGGAATAGCCGTTAGGTTCGCGGGGGCGTCGATAAAAGGCCTCGTCTCGAAGATGCCGATCACCCCAGCCGCAATCAGCAGGGATGTGCATAATCCGATTCTGCTTCGGTGAGAAGCCGTTTCAAAGATAGCTTCATCGTCGACAGATGGGTGATGCGTATTCACGGTGCCCGTTTCCATACGAGCTTCTGCAATTCCCAGAGCAATCAGGCAGGCTTGATCGAGAATCACAGCAAATCCCGATACAATGTCCCAAATTCTTCGATCTTGGTCCCCCAAACCCAAACTAACGGCCCACAAGATGCAAGGGGCAAGAACTATGGCAGCCCTTACGGACACTAACCACCAGCTCCTCGTAGCACACGGTTTTTCATACATTGCCGCGACAATGTGCGTGATTGTATGAGCCGCGCGCCCAGCGATGATAAATACACAAAAACCTCGCCATGTACCATTCACAATGTTGAAAACCCCTGGTGCGGTGAATCCAGCACCGAAAAGTATGCTGATACGGGCACCAGTGTAAATCGTATGGAGAATGTCATCACGAGCGAACACTCGATCGTGTTCGCGGATAAGAAGGAGATAAGTTGTGTGCAGAGGCAAGAAGACGAGGATGAAGTGGAATAGCCCCAAAGATGTCCGGCCGTGCGACGCAAAGATCAGCAGTGTTCGATAGAGGCAAAGAACATAAAGAGCGTCAGTTATGATGGTCGTTGTCGGTGGTGGAACCGAGCTGAGAGGAGCACTGGGAGATATGATGCGGGCAAGCGGTGTAGCGCCGTTCACACCTGGCCTAACCGCAATGCGCTGACGCAGGCGCCAGTATGAAGTAGAGTCGCTGATCCCGGAGGGGCTGATTTTACGACCGGTCTGACGACCAAGTCGGGAATTGGGCCGTGCATCCGAATTATGGATGAAATTGGAGGGTGTACGTTGATCCGATCCCGGAAACCTCTCGTTTTCGTCGAGGACCGCGGTGCGGTAAATGCCACCATTGATATTCGCAGTGTTGAATTCGAGACCTTGTTCGGTTTCTGGGCAATGTGGTGACATCTTTATACTGAGAAATTATCCTGGAATGGAATGTTCACCACTGTGGTTACAGCTTTTCGCAACCGCCAGTTGAATATATTTCGTTTTTCACAATGTCGACGATGCGTACTCGCGCCTTTAAAATGTTTGGTGACCCTCAAGGATTCGTTCCACCCAGAAAGTGAAGTTCTGATAAACCGAGTAGATCTGTAAAGGACGCTGGCGAAGGATCGACCATGGAAGGTAACCTACACATGAATGCTGCTCTACATCAAAATCGCCTCTGCATTACAAGGACGTCCATGTTGGGCATGGAACAGGCAGTGCCAACCTCTTTGTTAAGGTTGCTATTTGAATTTAGAAAATTCCACAGTGCTTTTGGGTTTATTCTATACAGCTGCGGCCCGGCCTGGTCTATTTTCAGCGATGACCCCAGTCGGGCCAAAATGAAAACTCGATCAACAGCTAACTGATTTTATATGTATCTCTCTGAACACTAGACCATATCGTCATCCTTGCATGGGGCATATACAAACATGTCACTCTCCAGGGTTATTGCAAATGTTCAACTCAGGTGGGTGTGAGCACCCTCATAGTTACCTTGGCCAATACTGTGTGAACCCCAAACAATATGGCGACGTTGAGAAAATGACTGACAGCGAATATGAGCAGTTATTGATATTAAATAAATGGCAACCATCCGCTGATAGCCATAAAACCTGGACTTGGTTTGAGCGCAAAGGTCCTGGCTAAGCAGAAGCTGGGGAACTGAGTTCAGAAGCTCGAGTTCCCATGAGATCGCGTTGTGGCTTCTGGTGATCTCCACTCGGTGTCGTTACGATTCTGGCAAATGGCAAGCACAACAACAGACGGACCAGGCGGCATAACAGTAACAGCATACCCACTGCCACCATCCTATTTTAAACTCTATACGGATGCAAATGTATCAAAGTTCCCACAATATCAAGGAGACAAAGGAGACATAGGATTGGCCCACCCTGGTCTCTCACTAGGCGCATCACCTGGCACTGAGAACCTAAACCATGAAAATCCACCATCACTTCCCAACGTTGAGCCTCTATTTCTGCATCCCCCGGTTCCTCTTGAGGGACCGTATCAGGCATTTGGGGCGACATACAACGTGAGGGAAACCATTCCTTATTGTTTGTACTGAATTGAGTCCTTACCACAACCGATGTGGCCATAGATAGATGATTCCCTGAAATCCCTCAGTGAAGACGGTGTGAAGCAATTATATCCTGATGGGCCAATAGGTGGGTATTGAGTCTTGGCATCCTCCTGCAAGATCAGAACGCAACCGCCGCAGTCTGATTCATGGGAAAAGACCTGATATATGACTGATAAATGATCCTGAGATGCAGTTTAGAGTACATGGCTCTTCGCTCAACTTTATTTATATGTTCTCGTTCTTGCAGATTGGAAGTCAGTGATGAAAAATCTCGTTCGAACCCTTATCCTGAATCTGACAGAGCTTGCCCAGGTGATGGCTGCCAGAGGTCCTCTTCAGGTACACTCGACACACAATATATCCTTTGGCCTTTATCCCTGAACCAAACCTTCAATAACTGTCATAGAGCGGGTACAAACTTGAGCAGATCGACCAAATCATGGCCAACAGCCACCACCTCATAAACCAGTACCGATCGCACCAGGTCCGTTTGTCGTACGGATTGGTCATTTTCACTCGATTACTTATACGTTGAACAGGTGCGCGACACATTACGTCTTATGCTAGAAAAGCAAATCAACCGAAGAAGGCAAATGGCGCAGGAAATAAAAAGGTGCGCATTAGTCTTGATCGGCCTGAAATTCAGAATGCAGTGAGGTTAACTATTGATGCTAAAACGAATAGATGTTGCAATGAAATGCGTGAAGAACTTCAGCAAGCAAAAAATGAAGTTTTGAATCCGAATTCGGGGGATGCCATGACAGTCGATGGCGAAGAGGACAATCATATGGGAACAGTACGTTGATCGGAGAGTGCATTTTAATTTGTCTCGTGTCTCACATCTCATGGGCAGGACCAAATTATCTTATCGAATAACGACAACCTTGTTGACGCTCTACGTTTACTGCAACCAAGGGACCCTCTCCAGCGGTATAATGAAACTCAGCAACGGCTTGCCGCCCTTGCTGATTCTATAGAATGAAAGACACAGGACGGGTGCCAGGACCAGTGTCTTCTTGTAAGAAGGCTAAAGGTATCCTCAAAGGAAAGGAGAAAGGTCGCGTTCTGTACGTATGTAAATCTATAATTGTATATACAAGAAGCTTCATATTATCATTGTATAGGTGAGCTACCGGCCAGTCGTCGCTCTTCGTTCATAAAAGTGAGGTCTATAAATGAAAATGAGTTACTACCTGGCCATCGTACGGCAGAGTAAACCTGGCTACTTACGCCAACTCTGTCAACCAGTCCGGCTCAATTACTGTCAAATCTCTCATAAATGATTTAGTCGTTTCAACAACTGGCAAGATGAGAATTTTATGTGAAAAACGGAAGTCTTGATCAAGGCCGTCCACTACACCTTACCCTCATGGTACACAACCCACTCAGGCGACCTTCGGAATAGGACCGAATTGGGATGAATATGGAGTACCTTGAATTTCGACAAAGTTCAGTTCATGACATATCACATCAATGTCACAGGAGGTACACACGCACCTCGTTATGGAGCACCGTCCCATACGTTCCATCCGGCTTCAGTCGCGCAGCGTGAGAGAAATAGCCACTAACGATGCATTTCCTCAATATATCGATGTCTCCTTTACATGACTCAAAAGGCATTCCAAATCGGCCAAGATATCGGCGGAGCTGTTGGCGGATAGATACAACGCGTTGCAGGGTTTTATGGTTTAGAAAATGGTTATAGCACCATTTGGCGCTCTTGTTATTCTTCAGGAACGCATTGTAAACTGAGAAGGAATGCACTTGTGTGAGCGAGCATCACGAAACTCTCCTGGATCATGTAGCAGGCATTACCATTCAGATATGTTATGTGATCACCTTCCTCAACCGCAAATTTACGCTTTTCATCCTCTGCCTCACGTCTCTGTCCAGACGGAGAGATAAACACATTTTGAACAGAGAGCATTGCCGCAATGGTGAGGATTTCATCAGCACACTTCATGGAGAGCGAATTCATCAGCATGGCGGCGAGTAAGGGATCGACTGGGAACTCGGCCAGATGGACGCCAAACGGCATTGTCAAGCGACCGTAATCATCTAGCGCCTTCAGAGAATACAGCAGCTCCAATGCCTTTGTCATATTGCTGACTGGCGGAGGAGAGAGAAAATCGAAGTATAGAACATTTTCAATACCGAGTGCCTTAAGTTGGAGCACAACCGTTGCAAGGTTGCTGCGTTGCATTTCCGGTACATTGTTTTCGGGAAGCGCGTCAAACGCTTTCTCAGTATATAATCGGAAGGTTTTCCCAGGCCGTGTCCTTCCCGCTCTTCCAGCTCTCTGCTGAGCCGATGCCTTCGATATATGAGACACTATCAAACTCTCCATGTCGGTCTTCGGATTATAGGCCCGAAGCTTCACAAATCCTGCATCAACTACGTACACAATTCCTTGAATCGTGATTGAAGCTTCCGCGATATTAGTCGCAACCACCACTTTCCTTGTACCCCAGGGCGCTGGTTCGAAAACCTTCAGTTGCTCATCAAAAGTCAGTCCACCATAGATCGGCAAGGCCGAAAGGCGCATGGATGATCGTTCGTACACTGTAGCACGTTCAGTGATAAGAGATACCGCCGTGTCTATTTCCTCTCTTCCAGTTAAAAATAGAAGAATATCGCCTGGAGGTTCCTTTTCGTGTATTTTCATCACAGTTTCAACTGACGCAGTTATGTAATCGTTACAAGGTTGTTCCAAATAAAGAATGTCGACTAGGCAACGACGCCGGATTAGAGATTTGAAAGAAGCTACATGCGGTTGGAAAGTATTAAAAAATACCTGGGAACATTCGACCTTCCAAGGACATTATGACCGCCGTGTCCTTTGACTTGTCGTTTGAGGTATTTGAATTAAAGAAGTTATAAAAGGCTTCTGCATCGAGGGTCGCCGAAGATATTATGACTCGTAAGTCCGGTCTCTTCTTGAGAATCCTATTCCCCGAGAGGTCCGTCAGACTTTTGCATCGAACAAATGTTCTGCAGAGCAGTTAAATACTTTTTCAGAACTCCGACCAAGATATCTGTGTAAAGGGTTCTCTCATGTGCCTCGTCAATCATAATTGCGCTATAGCGTGTCAACAGAGGATCCAGAAGTGTCTCGCGAAATAGCATGCCGTCCGTCATGTATTTAATGCGAGTAAGAGTTGAATCACTACAGTCGTCGAAACGAATGGTATAGCCGACTTCCTGTCCCAGTTGAACACCCATTTCTTCGGCAACTCTGGCGGCCACGGTTGTTGCTGCGACTCTTCGCGGCTAAGAAATATATTAGTTTTGCGATTAATCAGAAGAGGGCAGATTGACTCGCCACACCTGAGTGCAAGCAACAACATGTCCATTTGCGGTCCATCCAGCCTCATGAAGATATTGTGGAAGCTCTACAAACGGATTTGCCTTAGCTGATCCATCCTGCCCTAATGTTTGGTGGCATAAACCTACGTGTTGTCTTGCCGGAACCAGTCTGACCGACAATGACGACCACTTGATAATTTTCAAGAAGATATAGTATATGATTGCCTAACCGCATACCATGAGGGAGGGAGAATGGTGACAAAAAAGCAGTTCCAACTTACGATTCTTGTAAATCGGGAGCCGCAATCGTTGTTGGTTAATGGCCAATCCTTCGTTAGCGTTGTACTGTGCAACTACGCTCTCGTCTGCTTCCCTTTCTGTTTCTCTGTCGATATTGCTTCCTATACAGACATGAGGAACCTTTTACGAAAATCCCCAGTGCGAG
This sequence comes from Spizellomyces sp. 'palustris', assembly GCA_006535965.1. Classification (NCBI taxonomy): domain Eukaryota; kingdom Fungi; phylum Chytridiomycota; class Chytridiomycetes; order Spizellomycetales; family Spizellomycetaceae; genus Spizellomyces; species Spizellomyces sp. 'palustris'. The sequence continues at coordinate 27,309 of QEAR01000116.1, read as the reverse complement.
ACAAAGCACGAAAGTCACCTGGTGCGACAGTTCCTGGCTATGACGAATCTGAAGCGTTACTTACAACTCGACAACTGTAGATATATTTTGTTTGTTACCTTCCAGAACGCCATGCTGATAGCAATCCAAGCGAAATTCTGCAACGAGGTCGATATGGTAATTTCACTAAAGGCAGATCAGTACTCAGCTTTCAAGAGCTGTCAGCTCATGACTCATTCTGTCATTTAACCCACTTCGGATCGTGTTAGCACAGTCAAGATCTGCGAGACTGACCTTTGTTGCGTTCTACTGCCCTCCATGCTCCATGTTCACCACTTGGACGCAAAAGGAGAAGGAACTCCTCGCCCATTGCATCCTTCAACATCCAGGATGGACAGTTCAGTCGCTATCGGAGGACATTGGTAGCAAGAATGTCATAGAAGTTTCACTGTTTCTGGAAGAACTAAAGAAGACAGGTATGAATTGCTTTCGACCTTGCCAGACTTGGTGCTCATATTACGAAGTTCCCCACCTGGTTCACCCCAAAGATGTATCTCCCGATGATATACGAAAGGAGTGTAATGGCGACTGTGAAGTTCAACTTAACCTTACTTCTGAACAAGAAATGGAATACCTGTCGTTCTTCAATATACCTGGGTTGTTGCGGATAAGCCACGAGTAAGAACCTTGGGACTTTTAAACAAAAAGCCTATCTCTTCTGATCTAGTTACGGCCAAGTGTTTATCTAAAGGATCCAAACACATCGATGCAACGTTCCGCTGTCTTCAGTCTGTATTTGTCACTCCGGGCCTGGCTTACTCGTATAATGAAGACATCAGTAGCAGTGGCGGTTGAGAGACGTCGGCAGGCCATACAACTCTATGGACATGGGGCATTGCAGAAAAAAGGGGAGAGCGCTCTAGAGATTACATCGAGGGATGTTATAAACGCTTTAATACTCCTGGAGCCAGGATGTTTGCCAGAAAGCATGAATGAGGAGCTACCAGAGGGCCAAGGGAGCCTCGATGCGGAGCATGATGCACAACAGGCCATTGTATAAACATTGTATAATTCACCAAAACTTTTGAAATACCAAAAAAGACTCGGATTTAACCTTTATAAGCTGCGGCATTACTTGGCTAGTATTGGCTACGTGAAGGTTTCATCATCTGTTAACCCAGTTTCTCCTTGTCTCGTCTTGTCCCCCAAGCCTTCCTTTGCCCGTGACGGTATTTCCGTACTTTCGCCGCTGAAAGAATCTGCCCGTATATCATTCACCTCTGCCTGTTCCCCTTCAGCAGCATTCGCGTTTGTGCTTGCACCAACATTAGAGGGCACAGTGGCGCTTCCTGTCTCCTCTCTGCTCATCATCCACCCACCCTCATGCGTGCTCACTTCGCCCTCGCCCATATCGATAGGAGCATCATATATCGCCAGATCTGGTATTACAGAGTCTATGGGGGCCGAATCAATCCCTCCGCCCTCAGAGACTAGATCATCGCCGCCGTCTGCTACTAGGTTTCGCTGGCTTCCCCTGGGACTGACCGGAATGCTGTGTATTCCTTCGGTACTTCCAGCTACGGAACTCCGACTGGCCGTTGCGCTCAGGGCCTCCCGTTCCGTCATGATACCAAACGTTGTCCCGGTGCGTATGAGTAAAGAGTGCAGCACGAGTCGGACATCCGGTGTAACATCTTGTATGAGCAAGTTGACGACTTCCCCATAGAACAATGGCATTTGGCGTCGGAACTGGTCTTCGTCAAAATCTACTAGAGCATTAAGAATGGTCACAACGACTGGACGCCAGGCATTCACGTTCCGACGTTTCGATTCTGGGTCGAGAGAGTTGTAGTGCATTAGGATGTCGTGGCTGAGTCTGTTGGCGATAGCACATAACGTCAGTGATAGTAAAAAGGTAGATGCGAAAACAGGGGATTCGTCACTTACGGCACAAGTCGCTTTTCAATTTCTCCTCTCATACCCCGTCTTTCAGCACTGACATCCAAATACATTTTGATGAGCACGCCGAGATAACTGGATACACTACTCGTCTCCTGCTTCAACAAATTTGGGAGTTGCCTCATAAAGCCCATTCGATACAAGGCCATCCTCAAATCCATATCTCCATTGAAAGCCCTCGCAAATCGATAACTCCGCTCTAAACAGTCAATGAGGGTGAAGAGGTTTTTTGAACTCAAGCTTTGGTATACAGCGTCTTCTGGACCGGATGTGAGGACTTCCTGTAGCGTTTGGATCACAAGCAGATGTAGCACGCATTTTACAATGATCTGCTGGAATTCACTCCTCTGTGGGCGCGGTCGTTGTGGGCGGGTATCGATAACAAGTCCACTTCCGTCTGGCGGCTGTATGCTTGGCGTACTTTCTTCGCCACCGGCAGGGCCATCCCCAGAGTCGTTAGGATCGAAAAACAATGCATGCGGCGTTGTAACTTCAAACAAATGCACAAACATCGTGCAAATTTTTTCCCAAACTGCATCGTCCAGCTTTTGCACATTGACCTCGATGAATTGCTGTAGACACGTGCTTCCAATCCTCGCCAAGGTTTCATTTTCTTGGGTCATGCAGACCGTCAAGAGCTCTAATACCCCATCGATCTGGAAATTAAGGGTATCGAAGTAATGACCGAACAGATCGATAAACTGTCGCAGAGCTTGAATAAGAGTGGTAGAAAGCCACACGGACATGTCCTCTCTATTTGCAAATTTTGTGTGCTCCTGCCGTGATAATCGAAGGTCGTCGAAAATGGGGAACAGGACTCCTTTTGATATGACCTCCCAGAAATCTCGTGAAAAGGAAGCGCCGTATTGTTTTAGCGTGTCGAACAGATAATTTAGGGCTCTGCATTTCATAAGACATAATAAGGATGTCAGCTGCATGATTCCACCGGTACCTACATGTCACGCGCGTACCTGGTTCTAACTTCCAGATCACAGGTCATTATCACCTCGTACAGTCCAAACAAAATTGGGAACCAAAATCTGAAGCTTGGGTCGTCTTCGGGGGCTACACCACCTCCCACTGGAATACCGGCAGGTTTGATGGGGCCGGCAGTCCCCGGTGTTGCCGATCCAGGGGTAGACACCAAGAGACTTTGCTGTATAGATTCGGTAAGATTTTCATTTGAGCGCAGCACGGCCAGGCTGCTGACAGCATTGATAAGCAACTTGGAGCCTTGTTGCGTTTTCGACAGCTCGTAAATACGAGGAATAGACTGGCGGAGGATTTCGACCGACTGGAGACTCGTACGGCCAAATTTACGATTCTTGCAAAATTCTACAAGGCAAGAGACAGAGTCTGGAAAAGTTTGGTTTGCTACCACGCTTTCAAAATTGTTCTTGAATATGCCTTTCACGATATCAAAGGCGAGTAGAACAATGGGCTCTGAGACATCCGTTATACGATTAGTGAACAACTGGTGCCGCTCAATTGGTAACAGATCGATCGATACGTACCATGCGTTTCTCGAGCAGCCCTTATGAATGCCCCGAACATGGCTTTCCAACCACTTTTAATGCTTTTGCTCTTAGCTTGAATCATCTGCTGGAGACATGCCAACACCATATCCTTGATTTTAACATCACTGTTATTACCCAAAACATGCTCAAAAGGCCGCAAGAAATCCTTCTGGAACTTGAAATTCGGCAATTCTTCTAATTCCAAGAACTTCATTGCCAGCTGACGTAGTTTGTCAAGCGCGAAAAAGCCAACGTTGCTATTAGGGTGGCACCCAACTTGGTTGAAGTGATCACCCAGGATGGCCCAAATATTGGACCATTCCACACGAATACGCTTCATGTTGTAGTAGGAAATCTCCACTAGTCGTTGTAGGCAGTACATGCGAGGGTGCTCGCGATCCGACGAAAATGTAATCTCATCCCAGGAGACTTCGCAGAGTGCGCGTACGAAGGCAACAATGGCATATCCAGATAGCTTGACGCTAGATGTGAAGATTCGATCCACCATTACAGTCATACCCTGGGAACCTGCCTCTGCTGCTGCTTCTTGCAAAAATCCTGTTCGTGCTATCGTATTAGATGATTCGCGGCGCTGAAGGCGATCTGTGGACGCTCTGGGTCGCCCCGCATCATTCTCATTCCCACTACCCACCACTTGCAGCCTCTCCAGCTGACTGACGCAAAGGACCACATCCTTCCAATTCTCTCCCAGAAAATTTCCCTCCGTAAAGGCAATCTCTAACAACGACTTGGTAGCCTCGAAGTTCTTCGCTCTCATTTCTTGCATGTTGCCCAACATTGTGAACTTGCTTAGGGTCGAGATGAACGCTTTCTTCTCCAAATCCATATCAAATAAACACGATATGTGGGTCGCGTGTTTAAACCCTTCCAATGCTACGATAATAGTCTCAACATCTTCGCTTTCTTGAAGCGGCCCGCTGATACCGGTCAAAATGCTCATCCAGATAATCTGGAACATCGCTTTAACATGTTCGTAATGACTAGCAACGAAGAAACCACCCGCAGGAGCCGCTTCCTTGCTGGCCCCTCCGGGAATAGTCGCCGTGCGCTTACTTTTCCCCTTCAGCATGGTATTAAAGATGGCTTCAGTTTTCAAGGCCATCGTTTCGCTAGCTAGGGCAAAGTGTGCGACTTCCTTTTTATTGCTTCCACTTCCGCTGACTCCAGGTTTATCATTTGGCCCACCAGGACTCGCTCCCGGGACAACTGGCTGCTCATCTTTCATCACGATTTCGTTTTGCGATATTTCATCAAAGATGGCTTCCAAAAATCCTTGAGCTAGATCTTGCCCGTTGTCAATGCCGCGATTATTCTTGAGGAAATCTGCCTTCGTCATCCGTTTTTTGACTTGAGCATTATGCTGGTCAGTATTTAACATAATTACGGAGTAGGCGAGAACGTAAGCAGTGTCAGCGCTGCTGAAATTTTGAAGGTTTCCTTTCACATAGCGTTCTGCAAACTTCAGCATAAAACGATCAATCTTCTGCGCTTCGCCGGGGAGTCTGAAACATTGTAAAAAGAGCCGGAGTGCATCTGTAAAGGTCATTCCGGAAAACTCCATCTCGTCTACAAACGCGTGCATGATTGCAATATTCTCCTCTTCTCCTTCGCCGAGGAATTCGCCAATCATCGATTTGTTCAAACCATCCGTATGCAATAAAAACCGGGCAATATCCCGGGGAGTTCGTGACGCTATACAACCAGAGTCGAGCAAATACTGCATTCCCTTCTTTGGCTTGAAATTAAATCTTTTGATGCCTTCACTGAGAACTTGCTTGCGATGCTTGAGCGTTTCAAACGCTGTCGGGTCATCTTCTATTTTCCGCCCGGGTTGTTGTCCAGTTCCTTTCTTTCCTTCTTCGTCCGTCACCAATCCTAGCTTTACCGAAGCCTCCGCTTCTTCACTTTTTCTTCCTCCTTTTTCCTCCTCGGCTCCTGATGCAGGTGCACCAGCGGCAGGCGCCCTCGCATTGCACCAAGCGACGAGGGGGCGTAGGACACCCCTCACCATCAGTTCCAGACCACGCTTTTTAAGTTCCCCATAGTCCCCAGTTGATGAATACAGCTCCCGCACTTGTTCTTTTGTGAAATTGGTAAGATTAGCAGTTGTTATCGCCGGTGGCATTGTGTTTCCACGCTGCGATTGTTGTTGTTGCTGCTGCGCTGGCCCAGTGGCAGGGACAGTTGTGCTTGTCTCGTGATGTTGCGTCATAACTTTGGCCAGCGCATTCACCAGACGTTCCCAAATGTTCTCACGCGCGCCCGCTTCTACATCGCAGTCGTAGTTGAGATAAATTTCTACAAGGACCCGTCCTCCATCGGCCTGTGGATCGGATAATATTCGCTGAAGAGCCTTCAACAAAGACGTGCGTTGGTGAAATGTTATTGATGATCTGGCTTCCACAATCGGGATAATTATTTCCGTGAAGATCACTGACAGCTCTTTCTGTTATAAAGTGCATCTGTGAGCCACTCGTCAGAAGCTACGTTCTCTTCCTGTAAATGCCACTCACTTTCAACACCGGCCTAAGCCCGATTAGCACTTTACCGAATATTTCCATAGATATGTCAAACACCTGTGGTACAACGCTGACTGCGTTCCGACTTAGGCTTAAGCACAGGTACTGCTTGACGGCATGAACAAACAACACTGCATTTGAATCAGCTTTTGTCTGAGTCCCCGGCGAGAAAAGAACAGGGGCTGGAGTGAAGAAGATGTACATGTGTGAACCGAGAATAGTATAAACCAGATGCAGTGATAAGAGCTTTGATCGCATCGCGTGAGATTTGAGATCGGTTGCGCTGTACGACAGTTAGTTCTTACTGTGAACGCACTCAAAATGTTTGCACACCTACCCCTCTGGTGCTGGTATTGGCTTCATGCTGAGTTTGCAAAGCGCCCGAAAAACGAGATACGCATCTTTGATATACTGTTCTGCAGCGGTGCCCTTAACCTTTTTTGAGGATTCGTTCAAAATGTCCTGAGATGCACGAACAGCGGCGCTCTTCGTCAAGTCCCGTAGGGCTGCTGAAACGCCCGCAGTATCGCCATCGTAGCTCCTGAACAATTTCATCTGTCAGCATGTAGCGATGTCCAGAAATAAGAGTGAAGTACTTACAAGCTGTCGACGCTGGCGCTTCCCCTCATACCGGAACTTGCTACAGATGCGCGATCATCGTCTACGCTGGCCATCCCACCAGATGCCCTTGAAGGGGACTCATCACCCTTACTTCCCCCATCTTCCATTGCAGGACTTTCGCCCTCCGTCGGCGATGCGTCTTGTTCCGTAGAATCACCATTAGGGCCTTGTGCCGGTATCTGGTCCGCTTTCCCATCAGGCGCTGCAGTCGAACTTCGACTTCGGGTCTTATCATCATCAGCTTTGGGGATGTCCTTCGGCACTCGGCCGAAGACAGCCTGGACCATCTGCGTTAGAGTGGCCTGGGCTACTATTTGGGTATTGGCCGATTTTGAGAGCAGAAAGATGTTGTAAGTCGTTCTGACCGCTTTCAAAAGTACGCCTCCGTGGATGGCCGCAGTCGGATCAGAATTGGAAACAGCGGCTAAAAGGGCCTATTGATGAACGATCCCATCAATAACCTGCGTGGATCCAGATGCATAACTTCCTTGAGACTCTAGCATGTCTCACCTTCACAATCTGCAGCTGCACCTTCTCATCGGTATTTTCTCCCCCACCAAAGGTATCGCATATGGTGTCCACAACTAGAGCAACCATAGAACCGCCTCCTTCAGCATTGCTTTCCATGCTGCTCCGATCATCGTCTCCCGAAAGCCGATTTGATCCGGATTCCTTTCGTGGAATGTCCATATCAAAATCTGCTACAGATCCTCCAACAGCGGCATCACCCTCAAGGAGAGCATCATGTCGGCCCCAATAATTATATGTGAACAGTTTCCCCAGGCAGTCAATGGCGATTGTCGCAAGAGTCGCCTGTCTTGAGCGACAAGCCATTTGAAAAGGGGCAAATATCGTTTGTATTGTCTGAGCATCCATAGCAGGGTGACTACTGGGTGATTCAAGCGCCTCTAAAAGGACACAAGAATTGCTTAGTCCTCCACAGTGGAATTTGCATATGTAGCATAGGAGCCTCACCTAAAGCGGACTTTGATGCATCTCTGAGACTATTCAGCTTCTTAGCCTCCTTCGCGCTTTGCATTTGCTCTAACGCTAGCTTGATAAATACATCACTCGAGCCCTGCGGCAGATTCGGAGCCGGTGAACTGCTGCCAGACATTGACGGCCTAGTGGCCGCTGGAGCTGACTGCGTTGGTTCTGGACTGTTCTTCCCAGAACTGTTAGATCCAAAGAAATTATTGAACATCGTGGAATGAGTATGCTGGAGTCTGATGCTCCTCTAGTGTGGGAAATACAATGTCGGGAAAGTTGTCGCAGGGGACAGCAACGTCTAAGATTTAGGCGATATATGTTCTTGGTGCAATAGGAGCTATCTACCACGGTCCTTGCAGGTGTCCGTCATTCCACCTCGCAGCAGTTACTGCGCGTATAATTTAGAAAATGCAGGTAACGCGGACGCTCATCAAAAGAAATAAGAATTCCAGAATAGTTGCTTTTGCGAGCGAGGGCATGCCCCGCCGCTTGCTTAGTCAGCAATGGTGACTGGTTGTTGCCATAGATATCGTTAGTGCGCAGGCGGTAGAAAG
>QEAR01000116.1:0-18988 GCA_006535965.1 Spizellomyces sp. 'palustris' | reverse complement strand
CCTCCTCCATTTCCCCACTTCGATTTGCTCTGTCTGATCCAAGGGCGAGGGCTCTGATGATAAAGCATCGTGCTTACCTTTTTTTCACACGTAGCACACCGTTGCGACGTTTTGTGTTCATCTATGAGGTAGCACATGATGTTATGTCGCCTGAATGTCTTCTGCCATCCAGCCGTCTTTGACGATGTCTGATACTTCATTGTCCTCCCCGCATCACTCCAGTCGCCCATGATCATAACTGCATCTTCCCCAAATTTCTTTTGAAAATTTGTCACAAACGCTTGTTCACTCCATTGAGTATTGATGTAGCGATTCCATTTGAACTTGTTGTGCATCGGCAGATCATAGAATGGTTGTAACCTCGGGACCAAAACAGATCGAGCTTCGAGATATGTTTCAAAGGCATCAAGAGACATGGTCTTGAACGTGGGTATCATCGACTCTGTTGCTGCATATCCTCCATTTCTTCTTTGATTGTCGACGATGCGGGTATACTTCTTTGTCCGAGTTTCTAGCCTTTGCTGCATACTCGTGTAGCGTAGTTGCTTTCCTTTCGGATCGCGACAATAGAGCAAATCGCGCTTATTAGGGTCTGCTACTATGTAATTTGCCTTGCTTTTGATGACCGAGATGTGGTCCTGAAAATATAATGAAGGTGTGTTGGTATCAGTACATTTTCTTTTTCTTCGAGACGTAGTTGGTTTAGTTGGTTTTCCGTCCTCGTCTTGCATGTCTGTTTCAAAGTACACAGTCACGGAAGTGAGGTCTGTTGTGATTCTCCCCGCAAATTGATACCCTTTACGGGGTTTGAATGCTTTGCTGTGGACATGGAATACGTGTGCCCAAAGGAGAGCTTTGTCCAAGCACATATTTTTGACGAGATCGCTTCGTCGCAGAATATTTTGGCACAGTATCTTTGTGTCAATAGGGAAATGAGCTATACTCAATCTATGACAAAGGGGAAGTGCAGAAAACAATGGAAACCCTTGTCTCTCCAAAGCATTTGCCAATCGGCAGTATGCAGGTACAAAGCTCTCCGGTTGAGCCACGATGTTGTAGCATAGAGGGTGATCTTGTACTTCATCATATGGAAGAATATATCTGAATTCTCGCACACGATCCTCCTCAATTGGTGAAAGTGGCTTCGTTGGATCAAGTTCACAGTCTCTAAAGCACACAGCTCTGATGTAATGGAGTCTAGCACGATAGATCTTGAGAGCTTCCTTGTTGCCCCGAAGCTCCTTCATTCTTTCCTTCACTTGTAAGACGTTATTAACATATCGAAAAGCCATCTGGGAAAATTGCTCCTGAACATTGACAAGGGTATTCATCACCATGGTGTGGGTTAGGTACGTATTCAACTGCTGAAAATTGGTGAGCTTTGGTTGATGGAAAGTAGGAACCAAATTGCAGTATCGAGCAATCGTGAAGCGCATCTCATCGACAAGCACTTTGTCTTCCTCCCCTTTTGGTCTAAAGTCATCGTTGAGCAAGTAGAGAATTACAGAACAGACTTTCTGTACATCTCCATAGTACGGGTCATAATCTGCGTGATGGAGATAATAAAGCTTGAAGACATGAGTGGCGTGAATCACGAGTTCATGACAAGCTTTTGCCAGTTCTTGAATTCTCTGGTGGTAATCGCTGCAGAGAGGAAAAGCAAAGGCCTTTTGAAACGAAGTCTTGTTACAAACATACGTTCTGTCCTCATCGGCCATGTTTGTGTGAGGGGGTGAACTTGAGCTGTTATGCTTTATATAGACCTGCAAAGATGGAGTTGACGTAACGCAACGGGATCATTAATTCTGCTCACCACATTGATAGGGATATATACATACATTCGAATGGTTGTACATTTGACTCCTAGTGACATTTCTCACCGCCGACGCATTATATAGTGGGAAGTATGGAGCCTCAGGGACCTCCACCTGAAATCCTTCCAGCTCTTTTGCACAAGATGAAAGCTGACTTGCGTAATGGTGGCGTCGAAATGGAGGCACTGCCGAGGGGACTGATTATTGGACTATAAAAGCAGGCGGTTTTGCAGTACCGGCTCCAGCGATAGTCTTCAGGCCACAGCTACAGCTACGCACAGATATCGACGCAAATACCATGAGCCACAAAAGCATGCGAGCATTCGAAGAACCCGCTCCAGCAAGAGCACATGGAGTCCCGCAAGATCATGATCCGCCGCGACTTTCCACACAGGGAATCGAACGAGACCCCCAAGTCGCCTCTTTGGCTGAGTTGGGACGTGGCCCACCCGCTGCGGAAGCAGCAAAGCACCATGTAGGGAACACTTGTCGTCGTTAGTCTTGGTGAGCTTGCTCTGATAATGAGTTTCCAAACGTAATCTTCAGGCTCATGAACACGACCAACTTCGCGACCACTAGTTACAACCCAACTCGGGCCACGATAACAAGGAAGCTCGTTTCCACCAGAATCGTCACCGTGTTCGTTAGGCATTGTAGTGGATTGCTGTATTGATCACACCACATTTATAGTGATTGTCAATAAAGAAAATTGAAAGAATTTTACCTTAGCGGTTTTGTCCTCATCCTCGCATCTGATGTAGGTCACGTGTCATCCAACCGCAGACCTGCACGCATATCTGCATGCAGGTCTGCAGGTGCATGTCCTTTACAGCGAACCCTTCCAAGGGCGATCGCATGGAAGGCGCAAAACCTCAATACCGCCCGTTTCCCGTCATCTGATTACCATGGAGATCCGGCAGATTCTCCTCCGACTTCTCTCCCGCCTTTGCCGACCGTTTGTCGCATGGCGGGCGCTCTTAGTTCTAGTTGTTATTGGCCCCATTGCCCTCCTACACTTTCGACTTTCAACGCCTTCGTCTCATGTCAGCCGAGGAAAGCCGGTTCGATCGGAAGTGGTGAGACGATGGACGTCGTGGGACGTTGGGTCTGGTGATCCACATTACAAAGAGTGTCCCGCAATCTGGGAGAAACATCCTGAGGCCAAGGATCTGCGAAAGTTGATACCACATGGGCGGAAAGGGGCTTTGGTAATACCATGGGTGGATACCAACCTAATGGTTGTCAAACCTGCAAAGACGATATGTGGGTGGTTGGTGATCAAAGGCGAAAAGAGTCATGACACAGTTGGAAAGCGTTACTCAGCGTCCGAAGGGGATTTCTTCCCGCCACTCCCTCCGTTCCCGGTGGACGGGGTCACTGTCACCGCCTTTGGAAAGCAAAACGGGTTTGAGGTGCCCATTTCGGTATCAGATTCATTTGCTCGATATCCTGACGATACAGAAGAATTCAGGATTTACGATGTAATAATTGCTCTGCGCGACCCGGATGTATACAGATTGGAGGTTTTGCTTGAATATAGCGATCTAATCAATGTGGACGAGTCTCCACAGGCTTCCGAGACTCAGGCACACCTTCCGGTTGTTGTTAATCAAGATGGAACGCCTACCTTGCTCTCCATCCATGTGCAGGGGAAACCCCTATCCCGCTCCACCTATCTTGGGCTTCCGCACTGTCAATCGTCAGACCACCCTGGGCGATGGGTGAATTCGTCTCTTCTTTCAAAGTCCCCTATCGCAACTTCCTGGATGTCCGACGAGGATGAGACCCATGAGGACTTGACCGAACCCCTACAGACTTATGACGGGCGTGTATGGGTTCCATTCGAATGTAGATACAGAAGGTGGTCATACAGAGCTTTTCGCGACAAATGTTTGGGGAAGTGGTACGGGTTGAGCCATTGGTGGGGAGATGGAAATGTTAGAAGGGCTCTGAAGGCATTGACGACAGCAGGGGCCTGGTGCAAAGAGTGGTACGATGAGGTATGCTGCGCATTGGACGTTTGTAGGGAGGCGAGACAATCTGACAGTACTTTATGATATGTTATAGAGCACACCAGAGTGTCAATGCGACGACCGGACGCTTGTCACTCCCCACATCGGTGATGGTGCGACCGGATGGTCCGTCGTGCCCAAGGTAGCGGGTAGCATCAACGCCACGATTATGTACGCATCTCTGGCTTCTTTTACCGCGGACACCATTGATTGGCAAGACTTGATGAATATATATAAGATGAAGGAACAGCTCAGACCACAGATTGCACTGGGCGTGACTCGGGTTGAGGCAAGACCATCGGTATGCTGCGGTAAAAGCAAATTCTTAGAAGGCGGTGTTTGCTAATGTCTATCCTTTCGGTAGGTCGTTATTGTTGGACTGCCGACCCTGGACACGACTGCATCAACTTTATCCTCTGTGCATTCCACTCTCTCCTCACTCACGCATGCCCTTCGCGCAACCTATGCCGCGCAAGGCGTTCCTATTGTCCTTCGCACCCCACAGTATGCATCCTCACCCTCCACCCGACTGCGCACAAAACTCCTTTCGCAATTCTTCGCCAAATCCATAACTGCCGTCCTAAGTCCATTTACCTCGGTCTATATCTGGGATGTACACCATCTAGGAGATTTTGCAACCCAGTCAGCAAAAGGCAGACTAGCGAAGTGTGACCTCGGTCACGCGTCTCGCGACATGGTGGAGTGGGAGAATCTGATATTGGAAAATGTCCTGTGTAATAAGTTGCTAATGCAGGAGAAAAAAGTGGAGCGGGGATAATGCAGGGCTGAATTTTGTCACGAGCAGGACCACTTCAATTACGTAACTCAATCTTAGAATTTTGCTGAATGATACCCTGGCCAACGGAGTCTGACGACGGCTGTGCCCATCAAGACCCGAAGGGTGCACGTATAATCGGAATAAATTAATTGTATCTAAGCTAGTCGTCACCACCAAATGCGAAAGAGAACCCCCGGGCCTCCGCTCCTCTATCTATTCCCTCATTGCTCGTCATTATTCTATTCCAAAAAGATTCTTGCTTTTCTAGTTTCACTATCTGAGCGTTCTCCTGGATGTCATCCTTTGCTTCAATATCACCGATCAGCCCTGGATATACATGATTGAGTACTTCAGTAAATCGCTCGTAGAGTTCTGTTCCATAACAGCTGCCCGAAACTTGATTTCTACGATATTTGAGAAATCGCAAGACCGAGGGCAGATTAGAGGTTGCCACAAAGTTCTGAGTGAGTGCAATCGATGGTTCGAGGTTCCTTCGCACGCAAAGAACAAAAATGTTTTTAGCGGCATAATACGCTCGCCGCACTGCGTAATCGCCAACCTACATGACACAATGCCACCAACCTAGAAAACATCAGGCATATCAGTTCAAAGTGACTTAAAAACAGGTAGACCTGGACACAAACGCGAGGGAGAACTGCATACCACAAGGTACAAACACCATTTCCCCTGCTCTGCAAACGCATTCAACTGGTTTCACCGGGCTGTTCTTGGTCTCCATGTAAAAATTTAGGAACCTGACATTGCAAAGGTCGAGATGCGAGTTATTATCGAATCCTTATACCCAAAGACCCACGAGGTCACACCAACCACTCGGACAAAGACAAGGGGGTGGTGACTTCGCTCCCATCTTGGCTTGGAAAGACACCCGGTGGGACGACTTCAGGTGGGTACATCACCCACTTTTTAGCGCCAGTTATGACGGCGTTCCAGGCGCTGGCTATAAGATCAAAGCAATGAGGAATCGCAAATGGGGAGAATCCTACTCAGAGGCAGTTACTTGAATTGGGGTCCACATGGAAGGTAGAACCACTCCGAGCAGGGCCGATAATCAGCCATCGGTAATCTGGTCGTTGGTCACCCAGCACGCTGAAAAAGTCTTCCGTAAAGTATGACGGCACATGATAATCCTCGGCTAGTGTCGTATTCTCTTCAAACTTCTTGTCAAAAAGGTAGAGGGGGGCTGATAGTTTGAAATGGCAATGATCAGATAAGGGATCTGGCATTTCCACTCCAGCAGCGTTTCCATACCCTCTTCGTTACACTGTTCTGCGTAAGTCACATAATCACGAAATGGTATGTCGACCGATTCCGCTCGGAAGATCTTGTCCCCGCAATGTTCCAACAAATACTCAGTAGACCACTTCCCATAGGCTGGCCACTTGGGAACGACATCAGTGATAATGACAGGTCTATTTGGTGTGCCATACTCTTGCATGAAAGTCTCATAAGTGAGATTCGACCGACGGTCAATGTTGTCCGTCTCTACTCCACAGAGATCCTTTAGCGGAGCCGACGCGCACCGAAAAGAGGTAAACAATAAGTCTGAATAGAAACCGTCAACTTGGATAGGCCGGTCGCGGAAAAAGGTGTGTTCCCTTTCGACACATATTTTCTTCTTGAATGTTTCTCGCCAATTGTACGCGAACGTACCCCATCCACCTTGTCCATAAAGCCGAACCGTCAGGGCCCGCCACAAGTCCTCGTGATAGGCAAAGCAGTAGAGGGCCTTGCTACATTGCGCCAACCTACAAAGTTCGGCGGGTTGCAGACGGGACAGAAGGTCCAGAACGAGTTCGTCTGAAAGAATAGCTGCATAACCTAGACCCGCTGACCGACATTCTCTTATGCCACGGGAGGAGTCGAACAGGAAGTTTCCTACAGGCTTAATACCCTGGGGGTGCTTGACAGTAAGAAGGTGCTTGCTTGACGGCGTATGTGCAATGGTGCGAGGAAGCTTTGATCGAGATGCTTCATTCAAGCTAGCTGGTGCAGATGCAATGGCTTGTTTGCGTTTTCGTGAAACATCTACCAAGGGCGACGACGGTGCCGTCATGTCTAGGTGGAAATTGATCTCCAGGTTTTCTTCCTGCAAGCTTTTTCCTGATGACTAAGCACCTGCTTAGTCTCCCAGATCTTGTCCTTCATAAATATTCGATAACATTCAAACCCTTTACCAGCAATGAACTCGGAGGACGACACAATTCGTTTCAAGCCGGTATTGACTGACCTTCTTAACCAAGGCAATGAGAGAATATGTGGCATGTGCGTTACCTTTGCGTCCGATGCCCTCTCTTCAATGTGGCGGAAACTGTTGATCGCTGGATCTTACGTAGTTAATTGAACTAGTTGTCACAAGCAATTTGCGACTTACACCTGCCCACGATGTAACTTAAAGTACTGCTCACTGGCATGCTACAAGTCTGAGGTACTATTAAGATCTCCAATTCTGCTGCTGTTGCAAGCCTCCCCTACCAACACCCATTTATGCTAGAACCATGCTGTCTGCACAGAGGCCTTTTACAAGGATAGCCTTGTTGCCGAACTGCAAGGGCAAAAAGTTCCCGAGGAAGACCGAAATAAAATGCTACAAATGCTGAAAAGATTTGAGAAAGAAAGCGAAGAACTTGAAGAGCAAGGTGCCATCATGCCCGTTATAATAAGGTTTGCTACAGTATATAACCTGCTCTATTTCCCATGAATGCAGCAGATGAGATACCAGATCTTATGGATCGCTTGGCAGGCATAGATTTAGGTATCTGAAGTGCTTTCTTTCTTGAGGGCTGTCCCTTAACCCGCGACCAACAATTTTAATGCAGAGCAATCAACGCCCGATCAAATCCTTTCTGTGTTGACGCCGGCTGAGCGCGAACAGTTTAAAGCCTCCTTACGGGAAGGGTCAGCTGCAATACGTGGATACATAGAGATATGGCGACCATGGTGGATAACCAGTGAAGCAGCTCGACAATTCCTTATTCGAGAAATTGAGCCACCTGACGAGGTTGGCACGGAAAGGGATACATCTGTGCCGGAAATATTGTCGAATATCAAAACAATAGATAAAGTATCAAGCGCCAATCCACAGGAGGGGTTGATTTTCAATTTGGTGGACATGCTGTGAGTACCTCTGCAACGGAGCATATCCTACGCAATGATTTTCTGCCCTTCCATTAAACCAGTATTTATCAACCTGAACAGAGCCGCGTATGCTTTCATGTGTCGCTTCCTCAATGGTGAAATAACAGAAGATCCGATCGAGTCTGCTCAGATTATGTGGAATGTTTCGCGTATTCTCTCGAGCAACCAGCAGTTCGCCTTTGGGAGCGTGTCTGAGGCATTGACGTCATGCAAGATGAGATTACTGCAGGTAATACTCACAACACTTCGTCGCTCGTTTGTTATTTGACTTATCTTATCACAACACAGAGCAAAACTTACGACAGCACATTGGATACGGCCATCCTAGCGTTCAAAGATGTCTCCCTCATCCTTGCGTCGCACCACTACGTGCTGGCTGCGCTGTCGGATATGCACAAGATCTTTTCCTCTGCATGTACAGGAGGAAGAGGTGACGGAGCTTCGCCGTTAATACCGCGCGCTACACGACAGCGGGCATTTACGTCAGAGAAGAAAGTGTATTATTATTTATGTCTTGTGGGCAATATGGATGAAATGAGGGCCGCCCTTCCTGTACTGAAGGCAGCCGTAGATATGGAGGTGAAGAGGGCGGAGAACGATATGGAGGAGATGCTCAGGATTACTGCGGTAGTAGAGAAAGATAGGTCCAGAAGACCGCAGGGACCCCTGGTGGAAGAACTGTAAACGCATCTTGTGTATATTTGCTAATCAATGTCAGGCACCGCACACCTCTCTCAAAGCTTTGAGACTATGAGCCTACCTTCAACTCGACTCGCGAGACACCCAAGACAATCCTGTACATTAGTATAATCTACTATTATAATGCATTGGAGATACGTGAGCTGCTGCATACAACAAATAAACGAGCGGATCAATGTGAGGCACAGGGAGCGGGCAACATTTGGGCGATGATTCACAATTCTGAGAACACGAGGTGTGTTGGCCGGCCCTTCATACGTTCATGGGGAGTGGAAGCAAAACTTCAAACTAAGTGAGACGGTGCCAGAATCCGGCTCGATTGTGTAGGGCCAAAGTACATTGTATGCCACCACGGCTAAAATCCCCTGCAAATCCAGAAGAAATGAAACACAAACTTTCTCTTTGAGCTGCTGCTAATAACCATACGCGGCCAGTTGTTCTTTGATAGGTGCTAGTTCTGTCTCCACCTCCTTCTCTGCTTTGGCTAGCAGACGCCGCGCCGCCTTCTTTGCTTCATAATAAGCGTGAGCCTTAGCCTTACGCTTGTCTTCAAGACCGGAAACAACATCTTGATATCTCCATCCAAACTCGCTTGAAAGCCGCTTGAGAACTGTATACTTGCGCCCAGGGGCAAGCCGAAGGACGCGGAGTGCCATCGGCATGACCATTCGTTTCCTTTTGTCGTACGGGGGAGGAACACCCTCGAATACCCTTAAGCGCTGGAGTGCTGCTTGACCACGGGGCGTCTTGTGAGGAATCATCCCACGAATGGTACGCCAGAGAATGCGGTTCGGTGAATGCAAGTGGAACGGTCCGCGCGAAGGATTTACACGGCAGCGCTTGCGGAGGAAGCTCATAAATCTCACTGTCTTGGCATCATCCATTAGCTGTGTAATTCATACATAGTCCCTCACCGTCCTACCTACACTTGTTGCGAAAAAAGGGCCCTGTAATGTTGATTTCCTCGGCACGTACAATGGTGACTCTCTGGCCGTTCAATAGCTGCTTTGCAGTGATTGACGCGAGCCGGCCGAGCAAGTGCCCTTTGCCATCGACGACGTATTCCTGAGAAATACACAGGGTGTAAATACCTAGTAGTAAATTGAAGACGACAAGGACTCAGTCCTGCAAAAGAACTCGGTCATACCTTCTGATAGGGAGCATCTTGATAAGCTTATTGAGCGTTTGCGGCCACAAACTCTGGTAAAAATAAAGAGTCTACCACCATATGGGGGTAATTCGCTCGACACCAAGGTTAATCATGGGATCCCTTGAGCAACGTTCCTTTTACGTATCTGAATGCTGTGAGGCTTTCCACAACCTGTCATCTTCGCTATCCAGCTTTTGTGTCATTTCACCGTTAGCTAATAGAAATGTTAATGAATCGATCGCCAACTAGAGCTGAGCCTCAGATTGTTGATCTCTTCGGACCTCGACATCTATTATAGTTGAAAGTTGAATGGTTTTTCCCAGTTTTCAAAAGTAAAAACTATGAAATATTGAGGACATCTAGACTACCTTCTGCGAGATGAACCAGCGTGTGCGGCGATCATGGATTACGATGTCGCTTACTGTATGCATTTCAATGTTGACTCCAGTGCATTTTACGAAATGACACGTGACAATTCTGGGCCTGCGTCGGTGATTGAGAAAAGGTGCCAGATATCGGTCCTCTCGTTTTCCATCCATCACCGCAACGTCTCTTCAACCTGGTACTGAAGATGGTGAGCATTACGATTGTCATTGTTGCTGAAGCTACGAGGAAGAGAGATATTTCATGTTGAGATGCGCAGAGGGTGGTGATGGATGGATGGATGGATGGATGGTTCTGAGTTGATGGATCGCGAGAGGGGATGGTGTGGAGCGGAGTATTTTCAGGATTGACGACTGACATTTTGCTTTGGTATATAGTCCGCGGCCGCTCGTCCCGTCGTTTCGGTTTTCTCTGAGGGAGGTGACTCCGTCGCTGGTACCGTCCAGCTCCCCGGTGTCTTCAAGGCCCCCATCCGTTCCGATGTCGTTCGATTTGTGTTCACCAACATGAACAAGAACAAGCGTCAGGCATATTCCGTTAGTGTCAAGGCCGGGCATCAGACGAGTGCGACCTCCTGGGGTACCGGTCGTGCTGTTGCTCGTATCCCCCGTGTCAGTGGTGGTGGTACACATCGTGCTGGTCAGGCCGCCTTCGGCAACATGTGTCGTGGTGGTCGTATGTTCGCTCCCACCAAGACTTGGCGTAAGTGGCACGTAAAGACCAACCAGAACCAGAAGCGTTTTGCTACTGCTTCTGCCGTTGCTGCCTCTGCCCTTCCTAGTTTGGTCTTCGCTCGTGGTCACAAGATCGACCAGGTTAACGAGATCCCCCTCGTTATTGGCAACGGTGTGGAGTCCTTCAAGAAGACCAAAGAGGCCGTCGCCTTGTTGAAGGCTATCAACGCCTACACAGACGTTGAGAAGGTTTCCAGCTCTAAGAAGCTCCGTGCTGGTGTCGGAAAGTTGAGGAACCGCCGCCACACGCAGAGGCGCGGTCCCTTGGTCATCTACAACGAGGACAAAGGTCTCGTCAAGGCTTTCCGCAACATCCCCGGTGTTGAGCTGGTTAGTTTTTTAGTCGATTAAGCTAATAGGTGCTGTACTGATAGTCTATGACAATTTTCAGGCCAGCGTAGATGCCCTTAACCTCCTTCAGCTTGCCCCAGGTGGTCACGTCGGCCGTTTCGTGATCTGGACCCAGGGCGCTTTTGAGAAGCTTGATGCTCTCTTCGGTGACGCTACTAAGGGCGCTGAGCTCAAGAAGAACTACAATCTTCCGTTCCCCGTTATCTCCAACCCCGACCTCCCCCGCTTGATCAACTCCGATGAGATCCAGGCCGTTGTTCGTGTTGCCGGATCGGCTAAGAACAAGCGTCCCTTCACACAGCGCAAGAACCCTCTCCGTAACACTGGTGTACTTGTGCGTCTCAACCCTTACGCCCAGACTCTGCGTCGTCGGGAACTCTTGGCTGAGGAGGCAAGGAAGGAGGGAAAGAAGGGCCGTACCGCGAAGGTTGCCTCAAAGCGGGGTCTTAACAAGGAGTTCAAGGAGTCTCTTTTGAACCAGGCTTAAGCTGTGATAGTAGCGTATGAATAAACTGGTGATGGTTATACTTCTGTACATGATGGCTTCAATTTTTCAATTTTGCAATGGTGGTGTTGGTCTTCGATTGTGTACCACGGTCCTGCTAATCAGTCAACATGGGGGTCATCTGCGATCAGGGAGAGCTGATGATTCTCGCGGAGATTTACTATTTCTGGAGCATTTTGCAGAATATGCCCGATGTTTGACCCCATTGCTGAAAAATAGTCCGGAACTTTGTGATCTATAGCACACCCAGTATATTCGCCATATGCATGAATCAACGGTGAGTACGGTACTTTCAGAATATGGAGTCAGCCTTCCAGAA
Organism: Spizellomyces sp. 'palustris'; assembly: GCA_006535965.1. Lineage (NCBI taxonomy): Eukaryota > Fungi > Chytridiomycota > Chytridiomycetes > Spizellomycetales > Spizellomycetaceae > Spizellomyces > Spizellomyces sp. 'palustris'. The sequence continues at coordinate 7,086 of QEAR01000116.1, read as the reverse complement.
TGGTGGCGATCAAGAAGCAATTTGGATCATGCATCAGTGATGATCGAGGCTTTGCCGGGAGACCTTGTAAGTTGCTTTTATCATGGGTTCTTTGATTAGTATAAGAACTGTACCAAAAAAATCACTTAGTTAACTATTTTACCCTGGTCGTTGCGAATGGGTACAGCGGCATAACATGCCATCCAGGGTTATCTTGCCCAATATTGCTCACGATGCGGCTCACGATCCAGCAAAGGGTCAGGATTGGCAAGGGTGGAACCACGATCAAGCGGAAGGCGGTGACCCGGGAACGTGCGGTTCGTAATTGGAGCAGGCGCAAGCATGTCTTGAGAAAGGATGGTAATTTTGCTCACCTTAGAATACAGCCGGCAACCATTGACGGGGTTAGTCAGAAAACGACAAGTAAGATGAGTATATTCTTATTATCATTTCAAGGTTCTGTCGTGGATTGACATTCTTCATATCAATCACATTAGGCACCTTTCACCCACCTTCCGCCCATATATGTGAAACGAATCAGACCTGTTATCAATGTCGCTCCACAACAATTCACCACCCACTCAAGCATCCCGGGGGCTTTGCAGATGAGTCGTATGGGATTGCCGGTAGAAACAATGCTCCCTCGTTTACGAGCCGGAGAACCAGTGGACATGATTCCCTCCGAAGAGGCGGTAGCAAAGAAGGGCATCTATCCCTTGATAGATCGAGGCTTTGTTCCACATAATGCAGATTACTCTAGATTTTTATCGCCAGACCATCCCGAACGAGTGGAGGTAATATGGAATAAAGCATCGGTGAATGGGAGTAACGGCAGCGTGAGACCGTTTCTCAGGCATGTGCAAGTCAAGATCCATGATTTCACTATGCGATTTGAACAGCCGGATACAGTAATTCGTCCTACCGGCTTATATGAGCCTGCACTGAGACTTGCGTCAGCTGCAGAGAGAATGAAGACTGTAAATGATGACGTGTGTCGTGTGGTGGATCGGAAGCGCTCCAAGGATAAACAAACTATCAGCACGAAGGCACCCGTAAAGAATTGGAACATGGTTCGACCTTCGCTTAGACCCCGCCAATCTATTACGTTTCTTCCACCCTCTCTACCCCCAGCTGCCAACCATCATGAGGTGCGCCCATCACCCCTGACCCCAGCGCCTTCGTTCGTGCTAGGTGAGCAGATCTCCGCATCATCGTCGACGGAGAGCCTCTTCACCGCCGACGAGATTAGAGCGGAAACGATCAATGTCATCCGGGCATCACGAGAGGGCGCGATCATAGTCATTACTGGTGGAGAGGTTCAGGTCCAGGCACGGGGGTTTCTAGAGTTTCAAAAGAACGTCGGGGAAGATAGCTGGGGGGCTGTGGAGTGGGTTCTGAGAAAGCTTGAGAGGTTGATGACAGAATATGCAGGTGAGACCTTGCTCTCGGTCCATTATGACGGAGACTGCTTCATTATAACGATTTTGTGGCATATGTGGGCAGTTCCCTACGCAGAAATCATGGGCAAACCTCTTCTTTCTTTGGCCGCCTGCCCAGTCAGGTCGCATTTCACCTGTGAAGAACTTTTGGCCTGTATTGTCAATGCCACAGAGGTAATATTGTAACCCTTCTGAATGGACTCTGGAATCTCATTTCAATGCATCTTGAAACAGGTTTACCGTATTATCACAACAGATGGGCAGCGCTACCGAGGATCTAATGGACGAGAAGCCGCGGCCCGTAAAGTTCAGGCCACTTTTCGGATGTGGATTATGCGGTATGTTTGTCTTGGCAGTCCGTGTGCAACTGAGGTTCATGTCTTTGAACACCTCTTTACCTGGTGCAGCCGCATACAAATGTGGTATCGTGACCGTGTATGGGCTGCAAATATATTTGTCAAGTATTGGAAGAGGCGGAAGATGCGCTTTTCTTTTAGACGCATGGTTGAGGTGAGCCGTCGAAATGCTGGCTGGACGGTTGAGTTTCCGCCTTCATCATCTAATGTAGCGCTGCGAATACTTTGCATGCAGACCCAGTATCATACAGTACATCTCAAGCGCCACCAACGACTCCTAGCCACATATAAACGGGACATTGCGACCATCATGGCTCACAAACGGTATCTTCCTTTCTTATTGATCACCGTAGAGTACATCTATCAATACCATTACATTAGAATTATCATTCAGCTCGTGCCATCGAAGCAGCTCGGCGACCTGCAAGATCCAGGTCCCGAAATTCAAATCGGAAGGTCTGCTGTGTTACATATATCGTTGGTTTATATTGAAGAATGACAACCGGCGAATTGCAGAGCGATTGTGCTTGGAAGCCCCGATGTTGAAACCATTTTCGTTACACCGTATGTTGATGAGGACAGAATCAATTATTTCAAGCAAGTTTTGGGTACGCGATGTCTAATTGTGCCAGACGACATAAACATGCATTGTGTAATCCTGCATCTCCTTAACAGCGACAGGCTTCCCAGAACGCAACCCAATCGACGAAAACCGGATTAGATTTGTCGTACCTGAAGCGGCAAGATGCTTCCCGAACACAGCACCTCTGGCTTCAATGCTGTTAGCTAGTAAGAGGGCTCTGAACAAGTTGCGAAACATGTGCCAGGGCAGGAATGCCGTGTTGCTGTGTGACGTTATTGGTCAATCGGAAGTCACATTGAGCTCGGTAAGTATAGCCAGTTCTATGTAAACAAAGGTCTACTTTTAAGCCCGGAATCGCAGACACTATCTGTTCCATTATTTGGTCCAACGCCTGGCGCCTACAGCCGCTACCTGAGCACTCGCTCGAGTTCTCGAGAATTTCTACGAAGTGCAGGGATACCAGTTGCACCCGCTTTGAAGTCTCAAACAGCAGATGAACACGAACTGTGTCTCCAAATGGTGAAAGCTATTTCCATGCATGCTGAAGTCCCCCTATGGTGTCTATTCAGAGATCCGGTGGTGAACAACGTGGAAGGACCTGAGCTGGAAGGGCCTGAGGCGTGCCTAGGTACGATGGAGCTCATATATATGTTTCTTTACGATAAATTCTCATTATCGAGTCTCTTTTTAATGATAGACCCGTCAGACCTAACATTTGTCAAAAACCTTTATGAACCATTACCGCCTTCCATCAGTAAACGTCCCCTCGCTTTCCCTCGTCCGATCAGTGGTGAGGCTCCGCATACACCTGCGACGGCAGCCACGCTCGCCTCGGCCGCCCATCTCCGTCCTACGACAGCCCCGCCAATACCCCATGTCTCCAACCGCCCAGCGACCCCTCGTCGTGGAATGATTGCCGCGCATCTCTCCCTTGCACGGCGTGAGATACCCCTTCAGACTCGAATTCTGAGTTCTGGTTCGACATGGAGCGAACTCATCAGTCGGTGGATGAAGCATGGAGGAATGGTGCAGGCGTTTCCATCCAGAGATCCTCGAGAAGTGAAAATGATTGAGATCGGAATTCTAGTGAATTTTGAAGGGAAATACGACATCTTGATAATGGCCGACGTGGTGAGTTCGTTGAGCAAGGGATTTTAAAAGTGGCTCCTTTGCTTGATGATGCGCTTCTCACATATATCACTCGACCGCGTAGCTCTTGCACCATGCCAACCTTTCACCTACTGCTCTCATTGTTCCACATACCAATGACACTCAAAGACAAGAAGACCTCGCACCGATGCTCGCCAAGATAGCCAGCAAATGCGCATTAGATGGAATAGTGGGTCCTCTTTCCGTCCAATTCTTGGCATGGATAGATCCATCTACGGTGGGGGGGTTGGTGCTACCGTGTGAGATGGTTGTATCCAGCTAAACCTGCTTGTTGAATGTCATGACCAGGGGGATAGGAAATATTGGGCAACCCAAATTCGTCCATTTACGTCACCCACACTCCTCCGAGCCGCTACAGTCCTTCTCGCAACCGGCTGTAAACCAGATTCCCGTGGTTGGAAAGTAATTCTGCCAAAAACTGAGATACCCTTTCAAGTCAGATATGCCAGGAGCGTGCGGTTTGTTGATCAGGTACAAAGGGCATCGACGACGTCCACTTTTGGGTATACAATGAAAAAACCTTAGTAACATTTTCCCATGTAGGCGCAGCTCCGATCATCCTTCCAAAGTAAACAGATGCGGGGAATGTCGGCTAATGAACCCCGGATTGCATTGTACATATACGGATTGGAACACGGGCAGGTTGCGACGATGACGCGGGCCGCAGCGGTCGCAACGGCGTTGAACAACGGGCTTCGCTACGATTTCCTGGTGAGTTTTTGGTCCAGTTTCTTAAATCAGGTTGGAACCAGACTGCTCTATACATATGAGGATAACCCATATATTAGACGAGAACTGGTATGCTTTATCCGGAGCAGGATGCGACCTGGGGCGGAGTTTTGCCGTTCATGTGAGTAAACGTTTCGGGTAGTAATAGTCGAATTAAAAAGCCAAATTAATGTATTCCTCATAGATCGATTGCGCACAGCTACGAATCCGTGCTGGAAACTACACTTCTAAACTTACTCCATCTCAATCGGCTTCTTGATGAATGCGCCAGTGAAAGTGGGGCGAGGTATCGCAACAACTTCATGGTACGCACATACCATGATCTGAAAGTAGTGTCACCATTTGACGCTTAAACGGATTTAGGCGGTCGCAGTGCGGTTGTTGTATGAGCTACTCCCTTACAGGCCCATGCACATTAGGACGAGTGACCAGATATCCGGATATCCTCCTGCTGCGGTTCAAGCAGCGTTTAAGCATCTTGGTCTAACTCTTCCAGGAATTGGCAACCGGAGATCAGTCGCCATACACTCGACACCCCAAACACCCGATACCGGGCATTCCAGACGTGGGGCATCCAATTTCAGTGAAGACGACCAGACATCCTCGGAACCAGAATCAGATGTTGAAGAACCTTTGGACCCCATTTACAACTCCCAATGTACCACGCGGCCAGTCCTCGCTCAATCAGCTGCCGCAACGACGTCCTCGGATCTTGAAGGCCTGTTATCATATTTCATGACCGTCCCAATCTTCACGTCTCGTCCCTCCACAGTATCTTCGGCGCGGTCCCGTTCACGTATAGCTAAACCAAAAAAGTCGCGGCGACGACGACGTGCTTTCAGCCCCACAACGGCCGCACTTCTTGCGGAAGAAATTCCATCAAATATGGCAGCCAAGCATGACGACACTTTTCAGAAGCCATTAATAAGCCCGCCGTTTTCTCGACGCGCATCTGCACAGAGAGCAAAAGCCATGGAAGGACGGTCGAAGCGAGCGAGGCATATGCTGGAAAAGCTGGAGAAAGAGATGGAGACACTGTATGGACCAAATTACTTTGTTCAAGATAGTTCCAATCTTTCGTCGCTAAGATCACAGAAGAAAGCCGGCAAGGTCGTCGGACAGACTGGGTTGCACTCAAGGAGGGCCTCTGGATCGTCACGAGTCGAACGAACCCGAGCGACGAATCAGATCACACCTGTAATGGATGAAGACAATGAGTCCTCTGAATCCGGCGAAGATAGTCATGATGCAGGGCCACGTTCGTCTGTGAGAGAATCGAACTCGAAGAACATAGGAAGACGACAAAGTTTGACTGCCCATCCAAAAGAAGATGTCAGTGTGGACATGGAAACGGTGTTGATGAAGCTGCAAGATCTGGCGGAGCGCGGAGAAAGAATCACGGCAATCATGGAAGAACGCACCAAACAAAGCCAGAAAAAGCTTGAGGAAAGCCATAGAAAGCACTTAGAGATGTTAGAGCAGAAACGAAGCGAGGAGGAAGCGAGAGCTGCCCAAAAAGCATTGCTGGACAAGGAAGCGGAGTTGGCGGCAACGAGGGGAAGATTTGTGATTGACGCAGGGACAGGACAGAAGGTTGAAGGCAAGCCGGGTTCACCTTTACGGCCGGCAAGAAGTGTACCTGTTTTTGTAAATCATTCAATCGATGCTGAGTCGAGGGCTGGGGACAAGGTACCACTCGCCACAGCTACTTCAAATCAAAAACAGGAACCAAATAAGATAGCAACGCGGCGAATATCGGATCTTGTTACGGATGTAATGGGAGAGATGTTTGCACGAGAGCGTCGTACCTCGGTTGTCCAGAGGGTCCGGGTGCCCCGTACTTCCGGTGACAAACAATCTGGTAGCTGATTCAACTAACTTATAGAGAGTGCAGTTTTAGAGCAACAGAGTGGGTGTCTGAATTATGTTATCTAGTTATCTGATGACAGAGATCGTAGCTAGACTGCTAGTGATAACTTGGAGGAACCCCTACTATAAGCGGAACTCTGCCTTAAGGCAAGCGGCATGCTTTTCATCGTAATTTGTTACGTCGATGAAGACTTGGTACTTGCCCTAGTTGTAATCAACAGAAAAATGAATACGCTGTACATATATACGAGAAGTATGCAATCGATCACAGAAACAAAAGACGCACCGGTGGTAACTCTCTCGGAAGCTCTACAGTGTGATTGATGTGCAACGGTCCCTTTTCGATGGGACATTCCCTGTCAATTCGCTTAATTTCATCGCAGAGGTTGAGTCGAGTGTCGAGCAATTTGATGAGGCCCAATTTGACCCGCACGTCCGCGTACGCCCCAGCATCGACATCTTCATCGAGATATCCCTTCACATCTATGGTAAGGTTTTCGCCCCGTTTTGGTGGATCGGGGGTAACGGTGATAGATTCAAGATGGAAAATGTCATCGGAAGAGCCGCAGTCCTGAACGCTCCCTTGTGTAAGAAGGAGTGGAAACTGGAGACGCTGATATTGTAGGGAAAGTGCAGAAACGGTGCTCCCTATAGCCAGGAGACCTAGCACTAAGAGATAGAGCGTCTTCATTGCCGGTTGCCGCGGAAGTAATCGGGTGTTCAAGGTTATGTTAGTGGGATGGAAAAGATGGACGATAACAATGGTGTGTGGAAAGGCAAACAGGAGGTTGAGTATCAGGCCATAATCTTCCTGCATGATGACACAACACGTGGACGGCCATTATGTAACGCGAATACGTCCATAGTGTGCGGGAAAATACAAATGTCAGTACTTGTAGCATTGCAGCCAATTGACTTAACCACACTTATTGTGACATCATCTTAATGAAGATAAACAAAA
>QEAR01000115.1:0-61628 GCA_006535965.1 Spizellomyces sp. 'palustris' | reverse complement strand
GACCAGGCCTAGTATTAGTTAGCGTTATCCGGGCTGGTTGTCGCCAGGCCCAGTGGTTCAATCCACACTGGTGTACTGTGTGTGACATTTATTATTGCCAATACACTATGAATTGCCAACAGCGACAAGATTTGAACTTGTGTGGTTACTGCTTGCACCAGCTTACAAACGGCATGGGCTGGTTATCATATCCGAGACCTGGTAATTAGGCATGTCTCGTATATATAGTTTCCTCTCTGCTCACTTTTCGTCACAATTGGTCGCTCGAATGGGTTTCTGACATGGTCTCTGCTGATTACCCAATACTCATTTATTTCAAGAGCTCTTTCCTCATTGGTGTCCTTCCTCAACTCCTTTTCCTATCATCCTTCTTATTCCTTCTATCATCATCCCTTCGCATTTGTACATGATCTTTATCCGTTCCGTGCGCGCTATGCTCTCTAACCACATTTTGTGGATCTTGTCTATTTACCTTCTCGGGTTTGCACTATATTTCTGTTGTCCTCAACTGTCACTTTATGCGAATAGTACAATATATTCACGTCATTTCTCTCATATCGAGGCCTTAGTTATATCGCGTGTCTGTTTTCACTCGAACATAATTGACCTATTGGCTTATTCCCCCATGTGGACGGATGTTTATACCGTGGTTCCCTGATAAAATCATGTCCCGTTCAAGCTTATCAGACTCCGCCTTCGGGACGTTTCCCGTATAATCCTTGGCATCTATCAAAATCGTTGGATATCCATCTCTCAAGGTCCTTTTCCCCGTTCTGATCTTTTGATGAGAAATGTTCAGTTTCATTTAAAGGGTATCTTTGTTCCAACATGACTTCCAGTTCTTTCTCCAGCTGGGCAATACTTGGCTTTCCCAAATGATACACGTATTGGTTAGAAGTTAACTTTCCGTGCTTCCAAATTGCTCTCTAAAACAGTTTATGCTTGTCATATCCCCTTTCAAGTTATCAACAGTTTGATAAAGGTTTGACTGTTGCTCATCTATATTGTTCCATCTTGCCATCATGATTGGATTCACTACCGCTTGTAATTGATCTATGATACTTTTCAGACTATAAATGTTAGGGTTAAGATCTCACCATCCATGGGAGGGATATGCAGCTGCCCTTGTAGTTGATCTATCATACTTTTCAAATTAATCTTAACGTTAAGCTCGAGATGGGGAACAGAGTTTTTAATGTAAATCTGATATGGGGACTAATAAGTCTTTAATGACTGGGGACAAAATACTAGTGAATTTCTCTCGTGTTCCGCTGGCATTCTGTACAACAAAAATTCCCTTAGTCAGCCCGCCACGAACGGCTGGTTGTCAGCTCAATGAGAAGGACGACCTCGGCGATTCGAGGTTTTAGCTCCTTTCTTGACGGAATTCGATGACGGACGTCAGTCTTAGCTCTTTGTCTAACATCAAAAGTCGTTCCGCCTGTCCCCGTTGTGAGGGTAGGTGAGATATAGGCTGCGTCATCGTCGAATGGCTCGTTAAAAACACCTGCACATGTCCGGTAGGCTTTGGGTTTGCCCACGATTCCGTAGAAAAGCATGACAAACCACTAAAGACTCGATGCAAACGTTGCGCAACCTGTAAAGGTATGACTCCGTTGACCAACCAGTTGCAAGGTCCAACTAATAATGTATTATTTCCTCCAGTGTGCGATGGATCTGGCGTGATAGTTGGAAAACTTCCATGCCAACGGTGTAAAGGTGGGAAACAGCCTGACATTTCCAACGCGATTCATCCTACCGGACCCTCCTCACCTTCCCATCACAACACACAGCGCGTGGATTTGTCCATTCCAAAAAGGACGGCGTCAGATCGCATGGAACACTGGAGAGCTTGCGATGTTTGGAGTGTCGCGACTGTAAAGGTACAGCCACCGGTCCCATAGACGCTAGTGACGGCCGGACCTTGATTCTATGACTCCTAGGTTGCGATGGAATAGGCGTCTTGGACATCAAGACCCTTCGGCAACAGGAAAGAAGGAAAGCAGCGGCCATGCAAAGAGAAAAGCAGCAGAAACTACAACAACAACAACACACCCCTCCCATGTCCCCTTTTCTCCCCCCACCCCCGATCTTGTGGAATCCCTTGCTCGGTCCACCACCACCACCGCCACCCTATATGCTGCCGCATATGGTCACACCTGGAGCAATGGTTGGAACATACCTCCCCTCACCACTGATGGCCGTACCCGCAAACAATGGATATCAGCCTCCGAACATACCACCATCGCGGACGTCTCAGCTGCTAGAGTCCAAAGCGCGCACGCGACCACCACGGACCCCGCCCCGCCTAGACGAGATGAGGACACGATCCAAATGCCCCCGGTGTGATGGTTACGGGTTCCGGCACGATACCAGTGGGAAGCATGACAAGAAGAAAGGGGAACGGTGTAAAGGTTGTGGGAATTGTAAAGGTTGGTGACTATTGAAAGATCCGTTTTTATTACAGGGACCCATATTCACTATTTCTCAAATTATACAGCATGTCAAGGTAGTGGGCAGGTGGTAAACAAGAAAGCATGTACATCGTGTCAAAGTGAGTTACCCTTTATCCGTTTTCATATTATTTCTCTGCCGCTTGATATTAATCCAGCTGCCTGTTTTCATAGTGACAGGGTTCACCCATCCTGCATCATCCGATCGTCAGCATGATGCCCCTCAGCATCTCCGCTGCTTTTTTTGTCATGATTGTGTAGTGTGCAAAGGGTTCGGTGTAGCAGATGCTGTAGGATAGAGTAGGATAGAGATGTACAGTAGATTCCATGGTGACCAGCCCCATATTACCTGATCGGATGTCACATGACCAAGATTGCTTACGTGCTTGACAACCGTTGTTACTTTGGAGGTACTGCTGGACTGGAACTCGAGATCAATCCGTGCATCCACCATGCTGTCGACAGTACGATGCATAGCCTCGAGAAGGCAGCCCCAAATCCTGCGTACATTGCCTATTCTTGCCCGGCCAGTTCCTGTAGCGAGACCTAGCACTCTCGTCTCCCTTATTCCCAAGCCTGTTCTGTCCTCAAATCTCGTCCCTGCACGACAGATGGCCACTCTCAACCAAGTCATCAGCGGAATCCGCAAAGACCGCAAAAAGAAGCCTGCCTCTCCAGCATTGGACGGTGCTCCGCAACGCCGTGGTGTGTGTCTTAAAGTGTTTGCGGTGAAACCAAAGAAACCAAATTCAGCCCAGCGAAAAGTCTGTCGAGTCCGGTTGACAACAGGAAAGGTTGTTATTGCATACATCCCTGGTGAAGGACACAACTTGCAGGAGCACTCTGTCGTCTTGGTGCGAGGTGGGCGTGTGTCCGATTGTCCTGGTGTACGATACAAGATTGTCAGAGGTGCGTTGGATTGCCAAGGGGTGGTAAACAGAACGAAATCGAGGTCCAAATACGGAACAAAGGTACTATCCCTTTTCTTTCTCTGAATCTAGTCTATATGATTTACCCGTCCCTCTTCCTTGTCATTTTCAGAAGCCAAAGACTGGTGATGGGGCAGCAGGAAAGAAATAGTGTATCTATTACAACAGTGTGGATAATATACAGGCAAAGGGCTTAGACACATAAAGCAATTCATATACTTGAAGTTGGACTTCCTGGTCATTCTACCGCACCCACGCCAAGAACTTTTCCGGCGCTTTGGGGCGTCATTCGTTCTTTTCGCTACCGCCATTACTATTTTTAATATTGTCAAAGTACAGTGCGAAGCTAATGGTAAAACTTACTGTATTTGGTGGTGCTGTATGTGGTTTAGCAGTGTCGAGCTTGTGCATATGCCGCAGTCTGGCGCCAGGGCCGGGGGAAGGTGGCACCTCGTTTAATGGATAGTAAGCCAGCATGTGATATACGGCATCGTATTTGACATTGGGATACGTTCGGGGCTCATGATGCCGTCGCGCCGTTTTGAGGGAAAAGAATTGAGGCTGGAGGTGGGATGCACGCAATAGGAGCCTGATTAATCATGTCAAGAACTCGACTCTTCGCTAGCAAACTCACTTTATTCGTATCAGAGGTGGTGATGAGGTCTGGGGAAAGCGTCCAATCTGTGGCGCTCTTCCTTTTCCGGTAGAGATCTGTTATCCACCATGAGCATATACTCCCGGGGGGATAAAGTTATGCTCAAGTGATGCATACCGGTCCAGTGTTTGACGACCTGTGCCTGGATTGCTCGACATCGTAGAAGCTTGATGTTGGCCATCGTCATACCTCCTTCGGGTTCATCTCCTTGTTCTCCTGGAAGAAAAGCATATGAGAACTAACTTAAAATGGCGAGATCAGCCCAAAATTGCAGATGCTCCGCCGTACCGTCATCTGACATTGTCGCTGTCAGTTCTCTCGATATACCTGTCCAACGATATTAGCCATTCCATAACAATGAGATGAGATGCCTCCAAATTACCTCTCCATGTATCTATGACATTTTTCTTGAGCATTTCCTGATGTTTGGTTAGCAGCTGATTTCTTTGCTCTTCTATTCTTGACGCCTGCTTCACATCTTCAGGCATCTCCTTGTACGTAAATGGATCACCCAGCACCCATGGATCATCTTGACCGAAGACACCGATGTGCGTTCCTAGAGAGGCCGCTTCATTTACGGATGTTCGGCAATCAGCGAGTTCATATGTACTATACCATCCGCTGTCCATACACGTATGGTCCCATCCTTGGAGGCAGTAAGAATGACGTTGTGAATGTTTGCATAGTTAACGCTAGTGGGAAAGTGTCAGCGAGTGTTCCGCGAAATCCCTATGATGATCTTGAACTAACCTGGAGATACTTTGGACATGGGCTCTCCAACTCTTTTTCATCACGCAAAACGAATCATATTGTCCAGTCACCATGCTATTTACATTGACTTCGAAAATCTAGATGACTTGACTCATTAATTATTATTGTTTGACCGAACAGGCAGCCACATCGTGCTTACCCTCACATGTCCTTTGGATCCCCCAACAATTAGAAGGGTGCCGTCCGAGCTGAGGGCCATAGTCGCCAGTCCTTCCTCTTTTGTTACCTGGCAATTCATCTAATACAAGGATGCGTAGTAAGTGCGGCTAATTTCGGTTATGAAGACTGTCATCCACCATGTACTTCACCTCGTACAGCATGGTGCCTTCATACGTGTCCCAAAATCGAAGGCATCCATCTGCATGACATGATGCTAACGGTCGCGTTCGCTTTGCTTTTCTTTCTAAAGGATGAAGGAAGAGGACCTAAAGGTGCGATATTAGCAGGATGAGAGGAAACGTCCGCGCCAGCTCTTACCTTTTCTATAGCCTTTTCCTCTTTACTTCTCAACTCAAGAAATGGCTCGCTTAGTGTGAGTTTGATGTAGCCTAGAAAGCCTCATCAGCAAATCATTCCACTGACAGGTGCTTCCAGCCATCACGCACCAGACTCCAAACTCCAAATGACTATGATTCCATCCACACTGCTTGTAGCAAGCATACTCGGAGCACAAAATGCTACAGAAGATATGTCATCCTGATGACTTTGGAGACAACCCATCAGTTGCTCATCACGGTGACATTCCAGCTTGAACATTTTCGCTTACCCTCGATGTGCCCCTGACCCCGACCCATTCATTATGCGCACTGGCTTGGCCTCAAAATGGGTTGGGTCGTCGAGGAATATGGACACCTTTCTATCCCATCCCGCGCAAATGATGTAACGATTCGATCCCTGATGAAGCCCAGTCAGCAACGATACCCATTTCATATTCCACTATTCCATACCATCTCCACATATAGAACATCGGTGGTCTCCGAGAGATTGTCCTTCATCATCTTACGGAGTATCTGCCCGTTGTTAAAGTTCCACATCTGAGATTCTGTTAGATTAGGGGCGGTTAGATGTTGATTTGGTGAATTGCGTGCCTGCCTTTACTATTCCGTCCCGACTTCCAGTCACCAATCGACGTCCGCTCCGGTCGAAGCACATGGCTGTGATTTCGAGTCTCTGTCAAAATTCATATGTCATCTTCACTTGGGCCAAGTAAAAAGCCGACAGCAGTCTCGGTACCCCATGAGCATTATGGAAAGAGAAGGCCCGGCTCCCCGAAGCAAGATCCCATATGCAAACCGTTCCATCTTGGGCGCCACTAACGACCTGCAACTGCTGTCAGCATATTCTAGTAGGATATTCTCGACGTCTCTAGATGACGAACCTGATGAAAATTTTCGTTAAACATGGCTGCAACTACACCGGTATCGTGACTGCGTGATACGGTGTGTCTGAACGTTTTGTATAGCTGATGCATACTTAGAAGTCGTTTTAAAAGTACCTAGATGCGTTTATAACTCACCGGCCATGTTGCCAATTTGTCGCTTCCCAAAACTAGTTGACGGTTGATGGAATCGAAGAACATCACAGATATCAATTCATCGGATCGCTGTGGCAGCTTCTCGGTCAGAGTTTGCAAACAATTCAAATTGCGCGCGTTCCAAATCTTGATAACCTGAGCGAAAAACAGATAAGTTGGAAAATCAGCTGATTATAACGTTTGCAGCTTTTACCCTGTCCTCTGATAGGCTGATGATGTGCCCCTCTTCGTGGTTGATGCCGATGTTTACGATGGCCGTGTTGTGCCCATGCAAGCTGCCAGCGGGTTTAGATAGCACATAGGGATTCCACAAGCGGCTAGACAACAACCAGCATTAATTGTTACAGTTCAGGCAGGGAGGTACTGACAAATCACGCACATAATTTTGTCTCGTCCTCCAGTCACCAAAAAGCTCGGCCGCCTGCAGAACTCGAACGCCTTAATTCCCTTCGGTACATGGACATATCGTATCGATTTCCTCTCAAGGTCACCTACGACCAATGATCTTGCACTTTCCGGCGCACAAGATACGAAGGCATTGATCTCCTGGTAATACTGCACTTTAACTACCCAATCATTATGGATCTTTCTCTAAAATGTCACACAGAGGTAAGTCAAGGTTTAAGATGAGGTACCGGCAAGTCACGCACCCGGTAGAAAGAAGCATTATGTTTCCTGAGGCTTTCTCTCTTCGCCAATTTCGCGGGTGTCAAATCTTCATTTCCTTCATTCTCGGTAAAAAATTTCCGCGTGAAAGTAAGCACATTGATGTAACCCCCATCATCGCCGAATAAGATAAAGTCGCGCTCCTCATCATGTTGTCCTAGCAGATTAGACCAATATATATAAAAATAATCGGCCACCGGACCACCAGCTTAGATATCAGAGGGTAGACCTACCACCATATGCGATGCAAAGTGGGTTATTCTCCAGTTGCGATAAGGTTACGATTAATCGTGGTTTTATTGAAAGAACGTCATATACGCATAGCCTAAAGGCAGAAGGGGTCAATTGCTGACCAGATAATTACGCACAGAGCGAGCACTTACTGTCGATCATCCGTGATGGTTACAAGCCGGTTATGGTCGTGTATATATATTGCATCTGCTATCCATGATAAACGATTGAAATCTCTTATATGGACTATCCGCTGCAGTTTCAAATTTTGAGCCCACAGGCAAACACATCCTTCGCGACTGGATAAAAGAGGGACAGTCGGGAGGTTATTACAGTTAGACTAATTCCTGACTTTTGGTCATACCTGACGCTAATGTATTTCCGTTCCTTTGGAATATAGTCGAGTCGCTTTATGATATCTTTGTGTGGCGAATTAAAAAGCTTCTTGATTCTCTCATCGAAAATGCTATGCTAAATGATGGTCGGCATACCGTCAAGTTGCCTCTTTACGTGTTACGCAACCTACTGTCTCGCCGCCTTCCAGAGCTCCTGTCATCATATATGTTGAAAATTCATCCCAATCCACGGTACCATCAGAATTTGCATCAATCTTCATGAAAAGCATTGTCATCTGATCGTAAGTCAGATTTCCTCCCACAACTTTTCCAAAGACTTCACGAAACTGGCCGAGAGAACTGGTAAGTTGCTATATATATCTTACAAGTAGAGATGTGTATACCTTGTCGATATCAAAGCCAGAGCTTCCGTCCTCATTTTGATGACTTTGAAACATTGCCATTAATTGCTCAAAATGGTTCATGTTCATATATTGTTGAACATCGATATTGAAACCATTTCTAGTCATTAATTAGTATAGCTTTTCATTTAGTAGGTTAAGTATTAGCCGAACCTACTTGGTATTGGATTTTGTAGGACTCTTGTCGCCGTTCTGGTCGCCTGTTACACGCAGCCTCACACGTCAACAATAACGCCTCACAGCGTAAGGTAACATTCGACAGTGCTTCTACCTGCACCAGGGGAGCTCCTTGAGAAATCCACCTGTGGATCCATTTCAGTTATAACAGCGCCAAAAGGAAGCTCGGTGTGAATGTCGAAGGATCTGCAAGTTATGACCACTGGACCTTGCGGGGCATCGCTGGCGCAGCGCGCTTATGCAATCGGCGATCACGGGATATCGCGGTAGCATGTGGGCATTTCCTCAAGGTACAGTACTCGTTGCCAAATTGCATTATGATGTCCCAATGAGTGTCCCAACATGTAGGGGGAAACGGTTGGGTGTTCACCGTTGTCTCTTGATATGCTCCTGGATGGCAGGTACACAGACGTATAGAACAAAACGAGTGTCCATCGCTGCTTTACCACAAACTACAACACAGGGAGGAAGGTGGTCAGATCTTGGATTTTCAGCCTTTTCTACAATGTTGGCACCGAGGCAGAGCGATAGCCGAAAAGAAGCTGGGATAGCTCCTTCTGGCGATACTTCGCGATTCTTCTACATTCCTGAAATAGTGCCGTCATCAACAGATCGACTGACGAAGCTCTTTGAACGGAGTGGACTGGTTGCCCTACACAAAGATCCTCACATCTATATCATCAGACGCCGCGACGAGGTGGATTTGGCCTTAAATATTTTGTGTCTATATGGTCAAGACGTCAAGGCATGCGGGTTTGCCGCTCGTGAGTTAATTGGTTCTTTTATGCGAAATCATAAATCCTAGTACGCATGTCCGTATTTATATATTTAGAGTACTCTACCGTCCGACGCCATCAAGCCGGTGCGCCATCTATACTTCAACTGGCGCTTAGTCACCGCCTCTGCCTATTCTTCCAAGTTTACAACATGTGCACTAGTTGGGGTCAACCAAGAACTTTCCATCGAGACAGACTCCCAACCAACCTGAAAAAACTTTTATCTTCTTTTTCCTTTTCAAAAGTCGGAGCTCGAATTGCGTACGATGCCATCATGCTGCAGAAGCACTATGCTGTTTATCTAAACAATTTTGTTGACTTGCGGTCCCTTGCCTATGCTAGAGGTCTACCCACCACAATATTAGGCGGATTGAGTTACATTTACGGTGGCCCTACACATATGCCAGTAGAGGAAGATTTATCTGGGGACGATTGGGACGCAGGAAGTCTCAAACAAAATTCCGTATTCACTGCAGCGAACAAGGCCTTTGCCTCACGGATGATTCTAGATCGCATGGTATGCATACCGGACCCGATGCCTTGTCTAGATCAAATCCAGCGCAAGAAGAATGACATGAAAAAAATTCCGGAAGATGAAGATGATATCGCCGAGGCATTATTGATTCTTCAATCTACGTTGAGGGGAAGGGACGCTTCTCTGGAGAGTATCATAAAGACCATTAAAACACGACATCCTCGCTGGAAAATGGTCATGACCGAGGCGGCCCTTCAAGTTCATGTGGAAGGAGTTGTCAGTGACTGGCTCAAGTCCAGAAAGCTCATTGTTGGTAAAAATGCAAAAGTGAGGACTAGCGTATAATTCGATTAGCTAATAGAACTAGAATGGTTTCCGCCTGAATAGCCCGCTTTCCTTCCATTAGATGCCTAACTTAGATGGCCCATAGCCTAACGGCAATATATCAAAAAGACAGATCATTTAATGAAAAGACAGTCACTCCCATTCTTACTCTTCGTTCGATTTGCTTTGTACTTTCCATTGCACGGGTTTGGACGTCAGATCTCATCATGCACTGGCTCCTTTCTACAACCAGGTGGTGTAAATCAGCGTCCTCGCTTTGTTTTTAGGACGGGACTTGCTAAAAACTCCCCTTTACGGGATCCCAAAACTATCTTATAGCTCATCTCGTAAAGCTGAACTTTATGTATTATATACCGCTCTTATCCCACGAGCCCAACTCATTCAATAATCGCCGATTCAATTGGTGCTATATGATGACACGGTATTTTGTCCGAAGTTCGGACACTTCCCGACAGGAAACCTCCCACCTCAGAGAATCTGGTGTCGTTGATCAACCAGTTGCAAGCGCCAAGTCAGTTCCCTGCAATATAGCACTTGAGAAATTGAAACATTACAGTGTGGCGCGTCCCAGAGTAAACCGAGTACCCACACCCATGAGCAATCGGGATCCCCAGGAGGCCAACATCGCCGTGGTGGTGAGAGTGAGGTAAATGCCCCTATGAAAGCGAGTGATATGACAGCGGAGCCCCCATAACCATGCTCCCTCCCGCTCAGACCTCGCAACCAGAAAGAAATCAGGGAAAATAGTCCGATAACCGTTACGACCAATGGCATCCGCGGGAGAGAGCTGCATGTGAAAGCGAACCAGGCAGAAGCAGCGACAAAGACCTATTCCTTTGACAAAGTGTTTGGTCCAGATGCCGGACAGGACCTTCTTTTTGACGATGTTGCTGCCCCCATGCTTAAGGAGGTCAGATATGGCTCATGCTTGCGCTTGCGCTCAAGAAATAGCGGCATAACTCTACCTGAACTAGGTTTTGATGGGTTACAACTGTACGATTTTTGCTTATGGTGCGTACTGACCGAATGATGTTTGCCTGTTTGGAATGAAGAATATTCTCTGACCATGATAATCTTAGGCCAGGTAATCAATCACCAGCGTATCCAATAGGAGGTGTCCCAATGTTTTCGACTGACCTTCTCTGATACCTTGCAGACGGGCACAGGCAAAACATATACTATGGAGGGTGATTTAGCCACAATACGAGGGGAACATGCTGGTATTATTCCTCGCACCCTATATTCACTTTTCAACACCCTTGAGTCCGGAGATGCTGGCGAGTATTCCGTACGAGTATCGGTACGTAACCGTTCACAGTCTGGAATTTGTGCCTTTGTATTCTCACGAAGACACTAGTTCATAGAGCTTTACAACGAAGAATTGAAGGATCTTCTCTCTTCGGAGGAGGACTTTCGCAAGCTTCGAATATTTGAGGATTATAACAAGAAGGGCTCGGTTGTAATTCAAGGGGTTGAGGAAACGCTAGTAAAAAACGCCGCGGATGTCATAGCGGTGCTACAAAGGGGCTCAAATAAACGACAGATTGCTGCCACCAAGATGAATGAAGTCTCTAGGTATTAATAGCAACGCGTTTCCTTTCTTTGCAGTTGATACACCAAACTCATCCCTAAGTCTACAGTCGGTCTCATTGCATCTTTTGTATTACCGTACATATCAAGGAAACTACCCCTGAAGGAGAGGAGCTTGTCAAGGTATAGCCCTTGCATGAGATAAAATTAGTACCACATCATTCATCCGTGATATGCAGGTCGGCAAGCTCAACCTCGTGGATTTGGCTGGATCTGAAAATATTGGTCGATCTGGCGCCGAGAATCGACGAGCTAAAGAAGCGGGGATGATCAATCAGGTATGAAAGCCAGTAGCACAGATGGTTGTACTCAAGTCATCTCACCTGTGTCAGTCACTACTCACTCTCGGGCGGGTCATCAATGCTCTGGTGGACCGGAGTCCTCATATACCATATCGGGAGAGCAGACTGACTAGGCTACTACAGGATTCACTTGGTGAGCAATGCTGAAGTCTTCGGTTACCTGTCCTCGTTGTCTAACGGGTTACATTATGTGCAGGTGGACGAACCAAAACGTGCATCATCGCCGCAGGTATAACGGGAGCCGCCGTCTGGATCCAGCTGCGCATTGGTGATGATTCGCTGATTTCATCGCCGTCTTTCTTCTATACGCTGTCCAGTTTCACCCGCCAAATGCAATATTGAAGAGACGATGTCGACGTTAGATTACGCACACCGTGCGAAGAATATTCGCAATAAGCCGGAAGTCAATCAAAGGATGACCAAGCGCGCGCTCCTCCGTGATTATGAAGATCAAATCCAAAGGCTGAAAGCCGATTTAACGGTATGGACGCTTCTAAATGTTTTGATTTCATCATCTGTTCCAGAAAGTAGTGACAGTTAAGGTTTGTTAGGCTACTCAAGCTAAGAATGGCATTTATCTCAGCCATGAGGTATGCCCACCTTTTGTAGTTTTAATATTATGACAGCAGCTGATGAATCGTCATGCACTAGAATTATACTGCAATAATGGCTGACAATCAAAGCAACAAAGAGAGAGTTGAAGAACTTTCAAAAATGATCTCGGGGAAGGAACAAGACTATAAACATATCAATCTTCAGCTCCAACAAAACCTAGCCTTGCTTAGCAAGACAACCACGGAGCGTGATTCCACCATGGTACTATTGAAAGCTGCGAGGAAAAACGACCACTATACTCTAACACTCTTTTTCTTAGGCCGAGCTCGATGTAAAAAGGAAGGAGTTAGAAGATAGATTCAATGAGCTGAGAGCCATACAGCAAAGCCTTCTAGAGCAGAAGCTGCTTACTGGGTGAGGTTTGGCTGATGCATATATTGCAGCTATGGATACGAATATGAATTCTGAATTCGTCCGCCTAGCGCCCACGCTGACACAGAGAAGCGACTGGACAAATTGGCAGCAGGATTGGTCTCGACGTTGAAGTCAAGTATATCCGATGTGGAAGGGTTGCACCAAAAACTAGGTACGATTCACCAGAACAGTATTCCGGCACGTTATGGAAGCTCATCCAAAATGCCCTAGAGCGCAAATCCGCCGTGGAGAACGAAAATATGAGACTTTTTCAAGACTTCCAGAACGGCCTTCTCACCCAAATGGCCGAATTGGATGATCGACTAGGTCGCCTAAATGAGGAGGCAATAACATTCTGCCAGAATATCAGTTCAGAAATAGGCGATTACTCTGAACGGCAACGCAAGGTGTGTTAATGGACGTTTCTCGGCCTACTGGATGGTGCCTTACACTTCGTGAAAAGCGAATGTCTTCTCAAAAGGACGACCTCCATGCATACTTAGAGGATATCCTCTCTAAAAGCGAGACGATGACGTCCGGCCTCAGCGAACTCGACTCTGCTTTGGCCCAGCAGTTGGAGGAAATTTCAGATCTGACGAAATCTCTGAAGCTTGCAATACTTGAGCGTGAGCGTAAGTCGCGCGAAGTGCACAGCGACTTATTCAATTCACACAAGGACTTGGTGATCCAACATCAGAAGCAGGTGAGATGGTGCCTTGATGATTGCAGGAGAGGATCATTGTTAACCACGAATTGGACTAGGTGGGCGAATGGAATGTATCCATGAAAAAAAAGATGTCTCAAGTAATGGACGTGGTCAAAGCCCACATAGAAACGGAAGCTGCATATAGCACGCGCATGCAGCAGTCCGTAGAGGAGAGTATGCAGAAAGAGGTAGCGAATCTGTTTATCAGAGAAAAGTCAGAAACCCCTGTCAGTAATCGAATCTGTACTTGACGTAGATTGCAACGCTGCGACTCCAAAATCAAAAGCTTCAAGAGCAGCTTGCTGACGAGCGGCGGAAGGCGGCAACGGCGGCCGACGGATTACTTTCTAACATCGCAAACCTGGTCTCACGCTATAAATCGGAGCGCGAAGAATGCCTGCTAGCAGTTGAAGAATCATCCACGCAAGCAATGGAAAATCATGTGCAAGCTTTAGATTCCTTTATTGAAGGAACCAAAACTGCCTGTGCAGCGGGTGGTGCCAGTCGGGATGGGTTCATCGATCAGCTGGCGAATGACATTACTGAATTTGAGCAGGAAGTGGTGTCCGAGGCTGAGGTATGCACCTGCTTGCAAGTTGTCTCATGAGTCGCATCTGATCTAGTTAACTTGCGGTTGCAGAGTCTGGATGTGACGGTTAGAGGGTTTCTCGAACAGTGCTCCATAATTGAAAGCTCAGTTGAAGATACCCTAAGCTCAACGACCGCTGCTGTAGTTGACTCGATGGAAAAGCTCGAGTCCGCGCATCAAGCAGGTTACTAGCACATTACGGTGGCAGGCATGTCCGTAGATTTGCTAACTTTTGTGCATCATTTGCTTAGTACATAACGTTGCTGAAGAACAAAAGGCGAAACAAACTCAGCGTGCTGACGAGCTGCAAGCTGACACCAAGAATGCCTTCAATACAATGCAGGAATGGATGGGAGGGTCTGGCGACCAATTGGAGGAGTATGTAAATACCTGGGAAGAGAAGGTAAATGAAACTCTAGAGGGAGGTCAAACGAAAACTCCTGCTAACTAGGATTTTCAAGCGGAATGAACACCTCCGCGCAACAGAAGAATTCCGCTGCGCCATAGGAGATAAAGTCCAGCAAGCCCGAAGCGAGATTGTATGCAACAGGCTGGCTGAAGATGAGCCCACTGGACAAACACCACGCAAAAGAACATTTAGGTTCGTCATGGCTTATCACATGTGAAAGACGGAGGCACTCACATCGGTTGCCCATTACAGATACGCCACCAGCTGGCACATAACACGAAACCATGATGATATACTGCGCGAATACCGGGAAAATGGTCGGATGGTTAGCCCTACTACCACATCACGATCGTACGAGGATGCACTCGAAGCGGATGGCACAAACGCTGCCAACGCTAGGGCAGAGGATGCTCTTTGGGAGGACCGGCAGTATTCGTGGGACAAGGAAAATGGGGAATCAGGGCTATTCGAGGCCAAAGACAGGGCAGATATGAATGCATTTGGTACGCCAAAGGCAGGAAGTAGACTGCCTCGCACGAAGAGCCGTCTTGGAAACAGAAAGAGCACGATGGAGTCTCCATTGAGAGGCATGGAGAACATACAGCAGTGAAGGAGATATGTTCATGATAGAAAGTATTAACAGGACCCGAATGGTCGATATTTACTAACATAAAAGAAGGGATGTATATACATAGTAATTGCGTTTGAGTTGAACCTTGACTTAATTATGAAGAGAGATAAACAGCTATCCGGCGCTTTTTATTTCTTCGCGTCGTGAGGGAGCAATCGTCGCCTCCGCCGAGATTCCCCTGGTGCGGTGTGATTTTTGGTAGCTTGTTGTGCATGTCAAGGATTTGGGATTCTGTATATCCATCCAGTAAAAGTTGCTCGATCTTCTTGTCCAGATCATTTTTATCAGGGGTATCTTCCGTGGGACTGTCATCTGAATCCCCGTTCTCGCCTACGTCTTCCTCCTCGCCAGCAAATAAGCGACACACGCGTACTTTTGCCTGGTCGATATGTTGCTGCAAATCTGTTCGCTTATGCAGGCTCTCACAGAAGGAGGGTGGGTTCATGATCTCGTTCAATTTACTCGAAATTACAGACTCTCTTGATGGAGATGGACGCTCATATGTTTCCTTTAAGACAACATGACTGATCAAGTCTCTCAATGACCTGTGAAGTGTTTCCATTCTTAGATCTTCAAAGAAAGGAAAGCTTTTCCCACATTTTATGAGTAACTCCACGAGTTCTCGATATCTCCTGTGTAGGGTCTTTTCGCTTATATCTACAGAAGTAGCGACGGACTGATATACAGATGGTGGCGCTTTTCGCCGCAATACGGCTTCGTACGCTAGACACCCGGCCGCTGCGACTGTGCTAGCTGGTATCCTTCCTTGTTCTAAGCCGCTGCACTTGGCAAAGCGCAGTAGGGACAGAGTGTCATCTCGATAGCCTTTCGCAAGTTCACTGTTGTTTGGAGCCATCGCTTCACATACTTTTGGGACGTATATTTCAATGTTGGGTAGCGCAGGGGAGTGGAACTCATTTACAGCTTTCATTTTTTTTATCGAT
The DNA here is from genome assembly GCA_006535965.1 of Spizellomyces sp. 'palustris'. Classification (NCBI taxonomy): domain Eukaryota; kingdom Fungi; phylum Chytridiomycota; class Chytridiomycetes; order Spizellomycetales; family Spizellomycetaceae; genus Spizellomyces; species Spizellomyces sp. 'palustris'. The sequence goes on along the minus strand of QEAR01000115.1, from coordinate 45,719 downwards.
GCACCTATACTTGCATTGGATACATCTAACACATGCTGCAAAGGATCAGATCAGCTAAGATGGCCGAAGATAGGGCTGACTAGTCTCCACTTACAGCCACAGTATTTAGAGTCATTGGAAGCTGCAAGTCTCGACTGGCAACGCAAATGCATGCCCCCAAGAGCGATAAGGAAGCCATCCCGAAGCGTATACCGAGGCGATTTTTCATACTCCAAAACAGGGTGGAAATTCGCTCAGCGTACGCGGACAGTTTGAGTTCGTGAAGATAGTTTTGTAGGGCCTTTTCAAAGTCGAGCTCCTTGCTGTTCTTCTTGTAGTGCTCCAGCTGCCTCAATGCATGGGACTGACCCTTTCTAACTGTAATGCCTTCAATCCCATCCTTTGTGAACGCTTGAACGCTGTCGTTTTGGACCAGCGGGACTTGCGAAATGACGTGACCGCAGTTTGTACACACAAGGTTCTCTTGGTCGTCCACATCCGCATGAGGTGCGGAGCAGCAGGTAAGCGTTTGCGCTGCCGGTGGCAGCCCTGACCCCTCTCCCTGCATTGGGACGAGGGCATCTACCGCGCACGACAATGACTGGAGGTCACCACGATCGTGTGGCTTAGCAATGAGCATATGCGCGTTCAGTTCGGCTTCGCTGGTTCGCAATTAAGGATTGCTGAACATGAGATCTCTCTTAGCTGGTGTTATCTTCTTCGGCCTAATATTGCACGCCCTAGCCGTGGGTCAAACAGCCTTTGTAATTGAGGATGAATTCAAACGGGTGTCCTGCTCAAGTGTGATAAAATTGGCTCATAAGACCGGCTGTCGACTCCATTCGGTACATAGCGTTCTGTTGGTGGCCAAAATCCCGTCCTTCGCTTACCACTTAATTACGAGCAGCACGCAATAACTTATGGAACCGGGAGCGGGCAACAAGCTGTTACATGTAATCCGGCGGCAGACAATACAGATGACTACTTCTGGGTGCAAACCGGGTTAGGAAGTCCTTCATGCAAGCGAGGGTGAGAATGCATTGACAACTTGACAGCCCGAGCCGTCTGCTAATGTCTTTTATTAGGCAAGAAATCCCATGCAACTCTATCGTGCGCTTAATGGTTTGAATATCTCCTTTTGTGACGCACGTTGCTCTGTTGAACCCCTGTTCACTCCTCGCCGTCTGCGCTTCTGCCAGCACCTAAACACAAAAAAATATCTCCACAGCCATGCAGGACACGCTTCCCCATTTACCCGCAACCAGGAAGTTTCTGCCTTTGATGGCACAGATAAAGGTGCGTGTGGAAGGAGGGTTGAGCAACCGTGATGCACTGCTGATGTGGTTTCAATAGGAGACAACTGGAAAGTGATTTGCGTCGATAAGAATGACAAGTTCTGGACTCGAGAAAGCCCAATCCGATTAGGTAGGCCCTCGTGACGCACATCCAAAGAATGATCCATAACACATTTGTCTTTCAGTGCACGAGGAGACAGGCAAGTATCTCAGCGCCTCCCCACAACATGTTTATAGGGTCAATCCACCTGGACAGGTGGAGGTCAGTGGGCTCGGTTCTGCGAGTTCAGATGACATCTGGACTGCTCAAGAGGGTATTTATTTTAGCGCGCCCGAGTGAGCGAATCAGCCAGAACAGCTTCAATCTCCGGGTTGTCATTGACAGAAGCATCTATCTGTTTAAACCGCTCTGGCACAAGAATAAGAATCCTTGAACCAGTTTGCAGCACTTTTAGCATGGGAGCCATCGCAAACACTTGTTCATACAATTTTGATTCACCAACTTGTTGTTGTTCATATCGAAAACACACCCAAGAAACAAATCCCCACATCATATGACAGCAAATTAGCGGATGAGCACCTATTTAAATTGCGCTGTCCTATGACTGAAACAGGAACAAATTGTTCGTTGCTGCTAGCGCAATGGTGTTTTCATGTGGATGCCACGATGCGTGAAGGATCTTCTTCGAGAAGTCCGCGGCCTCACCATTGGCAATATCCTCCTGTCGCTTTTTACTACCGAAACCACCCACGGCTGCCTTATTCTTGGTAGATCCGACTTTCTTGGCCTTGAACGCGCTCTTGTCTGCTTGTAGTACAATATCGTTCTTCGTTGCGCGATCGTATATATGGAAATAGTTGTTGTACGACCCTGTGAGCACGGACCTTCTCCAAGGAACGTCGTCAGTAAATAATATGCAATGTGTACCCAGTCACTGTTCAAAATGTCAACATACGATCCGTCCCCGCTGAACGTGCATTCGAATTTGTCAAAGATGCAGTCATTTTCGTATAAATCGCAAAGCTTGCTTCGTAGATGGTCGTGGATATTTATGGTTTGAATAGGCTTGGTTTCCATATTCATGTCCCAGACTTTCAAGGTAAGATAGTCCCGGGAGAGGATATAACGTCCATCGTGCGAAAACTTCAAATCGGATATTGATGAGATGATTTCGGAGAAGAAGGATTTGTTATGGGGGTCCTCTTCTTCCTCAAAGACTGCGAATATAAAGGGGTCAAATACCAGTTTCTCAAGACTTTTATGAAGATGCATAGTTATCACATACGTTTGGAGTAATTGTCGCACAGCGCCGCTTGTCGCATGTCATTCAACTTAATTGTTCCCTTACTGCTGCTGTATACAAATAAATTACAGTGACTCGGATGAAACTCCGCTGTAGTGATGACCTCCGTCAACTCTTCCATATTTACAGGTTTGATATCGACGATATCTAAAAAGGGAGGGAAATGAGAGTGAAGGACATAACACAGATGTTGATAGTAGCGACGATGTTCAATGATGCAGAAAATATACAGAGCATTAGAAAAGGATACTGAAGCTTTGGTCCGATACATTGAGATTCCAGAGGTTGATCCGCAAATCGTCTGAGGACAGGTAGGTCTCTCCGTCAGAATTGACGGAAATGGAGTTGATATGGTAAGCATGGGCGTTCTGATAGATCTTTCGCGGAATAGCAGCAATCATCGTGTCGTGGTGGATAAGCCTGGGTAGTTTGAGGCTTGACTTGCTCATGGGCACCCGAGGCGGAGTTATATCCGTGGGGAGATTAGTTTCCGAAACCACTTTTAGAGACTTCTCAAAAACCTTCCAGAGCTTGATCGTTTTATCTATCAAATCACATCGTAAAAAACGCCGTCGTTTCGTTCAACTGAACATACGGGAAATGCTGTGGACATTACCATTGGTCGAAAGAAGGAAGTGTGCAGCATTCTGTCGCTTGCACCACCTGATTTTGTTGATCTTCTCTTCGATTTCTAAACTTTTCAAGTAATCGAATTCGGGTTCATGCGACTGGAACTCCGTGTAAAACTTATATTCACAGCCCTTTTTCTGCAAAAATTTTTAGGCTCAGTGGTAAGCACAGAAAGATGTGACCGCACTCACTCCTTCATTCCGTTCAAATAAAACTATCCGCCCTCCCTTATCACCAGTGGCCAGGAAATCTCCGGACATGTCAAACTCCACCGCCGAGATGATATCAGCTGTAAGGTGCAGGTTAATGAATATTGAATCGCGTAAGTCATCGCCTATTCGCTGTCCACATTTGTCCAGTAAAGCCCATCTAATTCCACATTCATTGTGCATATCAATCGTGGTTTTGTTGCGAGGCTGGCACGAATCACATTGCAGGACGGTAAAGTTCATGACACTTGCTTACCTTCTGTCACATCATCCACGTCTCCCTTGTCACCAAAACACTGCGCGAACCTCCAGCTGTTTTCGGAGTCCGCCATGGTATTCTTCTATGCAGGATTAGTTGAGCGCGAAAAAGTGCAAAGGCTCTGCAGTTGGACTGCCTTTCTATATGCGGGTGATGGCAAAATCGTATCGGACACTGCTGGCTGGTTTCCTTGTCTGGACAGGCGTTTCATTGATGGAGTGAGCCCTGTATGGATTGCACTCTAATGCGGTTCCATGCGCTAATGAAGATGACATAAGCGCGATCCTTCATGAGTTTTCCAAGATTGCGACAGTCGGTACAGCGGAGGATGGACCCGAACAGTCGAGTAAGGTGAGGAGTTGTTCTGTTTAGATGTCCTGTGGTCAGGTTTTAACTGATGCTGCTGATCAAAGGGCGGAGAAGGCGGGGAGAGAACTGCAGACTGTCATAGGCCGTGTCCCGGGGCATTTAGGGAAGGAAGACACTTCTTCGACAGAAGAGGAGGTCTCCATTGATCCTTCGGTCAATATCACCAGGTGGCAATGAGTGATATGAACTGGAGTTCATACAAAGGTCCCAGATGACTTCCACTCATCTACTGTTAAGTGTAGGGAAGGCGATCATTCCTAAAGTTAGCCATTTACGACCTGCTGGCATAAGGCATCAAACATTACCACAGCTTCATTCCTTGCTCCCGCCAAAGCGTAGAACTGTCGCGCAAAGGACTAAACCCGTTAACGTACAACAACACTTTGACCATATTGTGCTGCACGATGACCGGAAAGGGCAGTTCATGCTCACCAGCGGGAGCGCACAACAACATCCACCATCATCCTACGCAATTGAGAGCAAGGCCATTGAGGGCACACAAGGGATTTCTCCCTCGCGGGTTCCTTCAGCAGCACCGATGAGAACCCAATCGCCATCGTTGCCGACGACCTTCGGTCGTGCTATAACTGGACGCCTGCCGGGTGGACTGGTAGGAGAACGCGAGCAAGGAATCAGCTCCACCAGCCTAGATGTCATGCTGGTTGGACATAAAGTTGACCCACGTTTTACTCCTCCAACGGATGAATGGGCGTTCGAGAAATACGAGGACCGTCCAGATTCGAGGTCGTCACACCGTGGCTATACCAGTGAAAGTATATCAGAATTCGAACCTGTCGACACTCAAATTCCAGTTAGCTTAGATCCCGTTGTTGTTGGTGAAACACCACAGAATGTAGTCTCCACAGGTGAAATGGAGGATACTTTGCCTTTCACTTCTATTGACGAGGTTGATAATGTGATAAAGAAGTATGCCGCAATCATTGAATCTCGCATACGCAAATTACGGAGGGAATCAGTCATATCCGAATCTTCCACAGTAGCATTGGATTCAAGTGAGCTGCAGACAGCAAGTGAGCCGGGCGTCCCTGAAATGTCAGCCATGAGTACGCTGACACTTCCAAATGGAGCAGCACGAACATGTCCTCATGATTTAACTCCTTGTCCCGTAGGCTTCGAAACGCCTATAATTATTCTAGCGGATTCACCAGAGGAAGCCACGCCGAGAATCGCGATGCGCATACCCTCTGTAGCTCCTGAAAGAACAGAGCCCCTACCATCTTTTGGTAGCGAAGAGTCAGGGATGAGAACTTCGCCGAATGCAGAAAAAATTCGGCCAGTTATTGAAGGAGCCATACCCCCTCCAGCACACGCAATAGACAGGGCCATCGGGGAGGCGAAGGGCGATATGCAAGATTCAACTATGGTTGAGCTCATTGAAAAAGAGGATGGGCCGGCTTCAATTACCCAGGACCATTCAGAAAATGGACAACCACCAGCCGCAATCAAAGGCCCCGTTACTTTCGTCGACGACGTTGGCGGTGGGACTGAAATAAGTCAAAGAGAATCTGTGATCACTCGTCCCGACTCTGGGGACCTAGGGTTTGCATCTGGTTAGGCTCGCTTTTCAGTATATGCTCTACTGTTTTATCGCTTAAGCTCAGGAATACCGCCATCCCGTCGTCATCATAGGAATGAATTCCGCAATTCGTGATAGTATGGTTGTCACCAGTCTACAAGCACTCATCGCAAATCAGCAACGCAAGCGCCGCAGAATAGATAACGCTGCACCGTCGGTTGATGTGAATCATATAGGATTTCCTTTCGCAAAGTTTTATGCACCGGTCGGGCGGGATACCGAGGTAAATACGAAACTGGTCAATCTCATTAGAGGCGAAGTCCTGGAGGCCGAGTAAGTAGTATTGGCTTCCTTTATGTCTAGCATCCGTAGTGGAATCTCATATTGCTTTAAGCGCATTAATCCAGAGGAACGCGAGGTATCCGGTGCGGCAAAACCACCAAGCATCGTGGAGCGAAAGCCAAAGTCGAGAGGAGCGGGAGATCCCTGATATTTTCTCGGGCGAGGATGCGACAACTTTGGAGGTTCGGCTCACATTGCTTCAAAATCGAATTTACTATGTTAACAAGGAGCCGCTACCTAGCTACAAGGCCGTCCAGTGGTCATCAAAAAAACTGCGGTGGGTGCGGGGTCCATGTCGATTGGAATGAACTGGGCACCTGCACCACCAACCCTTTCTATACCATCGAGAATATCCCGCTATATCCCAAGAGGCGGTGCCCCAATGCGGAAAGTATGTTACCCTGGGAGTGCAAGATTACATCGCTTGCGTCCCTCTTGGACTAACACACATAAACAGGATGCCCCATCTAGTCGGATACGGAAAGGAGAGCCCAGAATTTCTTATGATGATATTGCACTAGCGGGTCTGCTGAACAGATCGCGACGGATGGAGGTCTCCACCGCTCTGCCTTCGCCAGATATTCCTATAACTCCTTTACATTCTACAGAGAATAACTTCTCTGACAACTTGGCCAACGAGCTGGCAGCATCATGGGTGCACCCAGGCGCACTTTACACTCCTGGGCCATTCGGACAATTTGCAGATGAGCGTTCATCGGCCATGGAGGAAGCTGGCAGTGCAAGTTCAGTGCCCTTATCAGGTCCGCTGTCAGTAAATGTTGACTCCAATCAGCCATTACCTTCGGCCCTGGTCCCAGTACAAGAGTCGGGACTGAATAACACAACTAGAACACCCAGTCCTCCTCCAATAAGACATGTTCATGAGCAGCATACATTACAGCGCGACACTGAGGAGCTCCCATCGTTATCAACCATCCAGCTTGACCTGCAGTTGGAGAATGATGTGGAATCTTATCTAGTGGCAGAGGGGGTCGTGACAAGCCCATTAAAAGTTGATAACCTGCTGCACGTAGGACCGCCTCTGGCACAAAAGGAAGATGATCCAACATTCAAGAGGTCATTGAAGTCAATTGCTGTTAACATGTCTGCCGGTGAAGACCTTTCTGATCCGAAACCGCCGACAGAGGCTCGTGAACAGACAATAGGAAGCAGCGGCCCAAGTCTACACGCAATCCCGTCCTCACGAGTCCTAACCTCATCCCTTGGAGTTAGCGATGGAGCAGTGGAGAAGGTGGAGCCACAAATCCTGCCTCAGACAGCCTCATCAAAACAGGACACTATTTCTTCCCCCAGTATCTCTTTTGAAGAGACACAGATGGAATCTAACGAGGACCCGGCCACATTCTACTTTCGAAAACGCAATGCAAGTCTGGGATTCGGAGCATCAGGTAGTCGTCCTGCTTCGCGAACTGGCGCAACCCCAACCGCGACCCGTCCTGCAAGCCGTACGAGTGAATTTAAGAGTTCCAATGATAGTTCCTTAAATCAACTCGGCATTCAACCTTCTACCCCAATGTCGAGTATCCCGGAGACAGCCGATGGGCTACGTGTGTCCGTGGATGACAATAGCGCAACTGAGGTAACGAGAGCGAGCCGGAGAGCCACACCAGGCATCTCTACAGATACTGCAACAGATGTGGACCTTCCCGCATCTGGATTGCGAACCGTCGCCCAAGCTCTTGTTTCAAAGGGCTACACCCCGGATAAATGTCCCCCAGTGTATCATATAGTACATGATGTGGAGCGAAGGCGGCAGACCATGACGTCCGAGGAAAGGGCCCGTTATCCGACCTTCACGGAGCCGACTCTGGTGGATACGCTAGAGATCAGCGCCCCTGGAAAACAGGAGGCCGAAATTGAGAAGCTCACTGCCATGATTAGCTCTTCCAGCTTACCCGTACCAGCGTACCTGCGACGGAGGGGGATCTTGTATGGGCAACTTGGGAAATACGAATTGGCACTCGATGATTTCAACACAGCTTTGGAGTACGGTAAGGAGACGAAAATGGTCGTAATACTACAATATGCGGCTGATTCCACATGCGAATCAGATCCCTTTAATTCCGAGGCTTGTTGGTATCGACATCAACTCAATCTAATGTTTGGGCATATTCAAGCTGCTTTGCAAGACCTTGACACCATTACCGAGACCAATAAGCAACATTTTGGAGCCTTTCAAGCAAAAGCTCGCATATATCAAGAACTAGGTATATGGTTTTGTGCTACAGGGGCCCGGCCAAGCGCTTTTAAGAAACCTGTTAAATATCTTTATTGTTCCAGGAATGATCAAATTGGCCATTGTCAGCTATTCGCAAGTAATTAAACTGAAACCTAACAATGCGGATGGTTATTTCCAGCGTGCATGCCTCTTTGAGGCAGAGAATGTAGGTTGGGTTTGAAGGAACATTTTGCACAACACACGACATAACTGCATCTACTGTAGGAGGCGGTTTACGCCAGCGAAGACTTTAAAATGGTTAGATCTCTAGATCCGGACAATGAGCGTGCCATTCGGAATTTAGCGTTCTACAGCTTTCAACGCGAGCTTTGGAACGATGCCATTCAGGCATTGAGCAAACTTATACATATAGCACCCGACGACAGTGAGGCATACCAATATCGTGGTCGAGCGTACGCATATCTTGGAAAATGGGATGAGTCGTTGCAGGTATGCAAAGGCTAGTGTGAACCGCCTCAACACATCGTATCATCTAAATGACGCATATCAGGACATGACCCTAGCCATACAGACGAATCCTAAGCAGCCAGAGTCCTTTTTTCATCGTGCATCCCTCTTACGTGAACGTCATCCTTGGAAAGCGATCGAAGATTACAGTATTTGCTTATTACTCGATGACGGACCGTTGAATACAGAGGCATGTTACCAACGAGGTATTTTTAAAGATCGAACAATTCAAATGTCGGATCATTCATCCTGGCTGATAATGATCTTCATAGCACTGTTGTATTACAAGCTAGGAGAATACAGCTATGCAATCGCGGATCTGCTAGCAGGTATGCATATATAAGAATTGAAGAAATCCATATATTCTCAACCCCATCGCTGGCAGTGCTTGACTTGGATCCAAGCAAATCTCAAGCATACTTGAAACTTGGTATTTTGTACATGCGGTATATGGAGGATTTCCTGGAGGCGCTGCGATGCTTCAACAAGTGTGTTGCCATAAGTAAGCCATCGTGTAGGTGATTTATTCATAATGAACTTAAATATTCTAACTCTGCTTAGATCCTGTCCAATTGCAGGCATACCTTTGTCGTGGAGATCTATATCAATGCGTACATGAAAAGATGGCACATGATGATAGTGCACTACTCCCGGTCGCGCGGGGCCGACGGCGGACGATCAATCTAGGAGACGAGGGGCTCGGTATCCCGGATTACCGACTAGATGGAATAGCTTCCAGTATGCAGTACATAAATCTCGCGATTAAGGAATACAGCAAGGCAATTCATCTCGCTCCCAACAATCATTTGCTGTATTTGTATCGGGGCAAAATACTGATACGAGCGGGGTAAGCCAGTACGATATTTTAAGTCTATTCTAACCATGCGCTCACCTTTGGAACAATAGGCGGATGCAGGAGGCAACTAATGACTTCCACGCTGCATTTGAGATCAATGCTGAGATCGCGCAGACATTTGTACAAGTGGGTGCCAGCGTCTTCCATATGGAGTGAGATGTGCTGCACCTGCTCATTTGAGTGTTCTCATCCCAACAGCGAGCATTAGTTCTCTCTTTCCAGCGCAAGTATACACAAATTATAATCGAATTCAAAGAGAGAAGCAAGGTCGAAAACATTGAAGATCCGACTTTGTTTATGTTGGTTGCGAAAGCAAAAATAAACTGTGGTGACAATGAAGGTAACGGGATGCATGCTCAAGCGCAAGGGAATGCTTGACAACCTGTTAGGAAAGAGCTAAGGTGTGCTTGTGTTCTCTTAGGCGCATTAAAAGATTTGGGTCAAGCACTGAAGTACAACAAGAGGGAGCCCCAAATCTATCTTCAACGAGGGATATGCTTTGAGAACCTTCAGGACTGGGCCAGCGCCGTGAAGGAGCTCACCTCTTGCATATTGCTCAATCCGGACTTTGCCAAAGCATATTACCACCGAGGTCTTTCCAAGCTTCATCTCCAAGATCAGGAAGGTGTAGAGGACCTGGGGACGGCAATTAAGCTGGATCCGAAATTCTTCGAATCATATATGACCAGAGCGAGTTATCACCATCTGAAAGGTACTTTTCTTCCGATAAGTTAAGCAGGACAAGAAGACGTTCCCAATACTCACAAGATTTATCAAAAGGGAACTATGTAAATGGTGTCGATGACTGCAATGAGGCTTTAAAAATTGAACCCACCAGTATTCGCGCTTACTTGCTTCGAGGCGCTTGCAATTGCAAGTTGCACCAGTTCACTCTTGCTCTCAACGATTTTACCAGGGCGGTCGCTTTGGACAGGGTAATTAAGAATTGCGAGTTAACGATATACAGTCACACTTCAACTAAATATTGCAATGCGTAGACGTCACATTTTGCCTTTTACAACCGCGCGGTGACGTATCAACTTATGGGAGATGACCAGAGCGCAATCAAAGATTACAGCATCGCAATGCTGCTTCACAACGATTCGGTAAGAATTTGAAGGGAGAAAAAAGATGGAAACAGCTTGTAATGAAAAGCCATATAGAATGCCTATCGGAACCGTGGGTTACTGTACTGGAAGCAAGGTGATCCGGCAAATGCTCTGCTAGATCTATACGCTGCTCGCGATGCGTTTCCAGAAGATCCGCGACTGCATGGCCTGTTGGGACTATGCCTACAAACCTTGGGCAAGGTGCAGGAAAGTGTGGAAGCGTTTTCGGCGGTAGGTCTCTGATTACATCATGGCTTTTTACGACCACGCTGATTTAAACTTTTTTTAATTGATGCTGCATACTCTAGGCCATCGCCGTCAATCCGTACATGACTGAGGCTTACTTGGGTCGTGGCAACGTATACGCATTACAAGGTCTGACGGCGAGCGCTCGGAAGGATTATCTGCGGGTTCTGCATATGTATCCGCGATGTAGCGAGGCCCTCGTAAATATGGCTTACACCATGCAGGCTGAAAATCGGCCAAAAAGAGTAAGCGTCAGAGAAGTTTCATAGTGTCTAGCTACTGGAACGGACTTTACTCACACAGGTTCCCCATCAGGCGTATGATCTATTTAGCACGGCCCTCGTTCTCGATCCGAAGTGCGAGGAGGCACTAGAGGGTCGGTCAGTGGTCCATTTTGCTTTGAAAAATTTCTTCGGTGCCTTGGTGGATATTTGCAAGGCGATTGTGAGTGCCTGGGCAGTGTGACATAACCGGGACAAGGTACTGATGTCGAACAACCACAGGAACTGTCTCCCTGTAACTGTGAGTACCTGACGAACCGAGGCGTCGTTTACCAAGCGCTTGGAGACAATGTATCGGCATTACAAAACTATAAGGTATGAATAGCGTGATGAAGAATTAGGATTGTCGCCTGCAACTCTCAATGAATATCTGTTTCCTGGATAGCTCGCGATCAAATACAACCCGTCTTACGCCTTGGCGCATCTCAATGCAGCCAACCTGTACTTCTACCAGAAGCGTTGGGAGCAAGCTCTGGAAGCGTACGATGCGGTATGTAGCTATTTGGTAGGACTACTCACTCGGTGATGTTAACTCAACCCTCCATTTCTAAAGACACTGCAACTCAGTCCTAGTATGGTCTCGGCATACGTAAATCGGGGAATCACGAAAGCGATATTGAAAGGTAGTCGCACGTATCGATCTTTGCTGACAGACTGTGATCATGATGCATTTGTGTTCTAGATACGACGGGTGCACTGTCAGACTTTGATCACGCGGCGGATCTCAACCCGTCCCTCCCTGAGGTGTTTTTCAACAGAGGACACGTCATGCAGACACTGGGTACCGTATCACGCTACCTTGCGGACCCTGTTTCGCCTAACGGCTAATATCTTCCATTCGGCAAATATAGATCGACATGAAGATGCTGAAAGAGACTACAGCAGAGTACTCGCCTTATGCCCCCTAGACAGTCTAGCGCACACAAGACGTGGAGACGCGTATGTTCTAAAGAGCCTGGTTCCCATTAGCACAACGGCACGCTAATCGAATCTGTTTTTCTATTCTAGCCGTGGTCATCAAGCCAACATATCGGGTGCCATGCACGATTACGCATTAGCGGTTGCTCAGAATCCAGATTAAGATGGACGATCATCTATTCCTCAGCACTTAATTTATTTGTATTTCGGCGCAGGCACGTCTTGTTTCAGAGCCCATCACAGGGTCAATAATAAACCTTGGTAATGGACGGTGACCTTGGTCTCCGAGTCCTCGTATCCAAAAAATCTATCGTTCTTTTTGATCTTGAATCCAGCCCCGTTGACCAGTTTGAGTATATCCGCCTCCGCAAAGGTGTTCAGTCCGCCGGATTCTGGCAAAGTGACCGCGAAACATCCCTGACCGTTCTCTTTGAGTGATCTTGCCACGGTCGTGAATAGCTTCTGAGGGTTCTTGACAAAATCTAGCACCCCGACGCAAACTTCCAAAGAATTTAAATGCTTGCGAAAGACCAAACATTGCGATTGGACGTACTGATGGCATCAAAGACCCGAGCAAAAGGTATGTCTGCCTCTATATCTTGACAGAGAAGCTCTCGGAATGGAAACTGTTTCGCCTTGTCCAACATCTAAGTGCATTGGGAAATGGATGAGGATACGCAGCAGACAGGGTAGGTAATCTCTAACAAAAGTAACCTCTGGAGTCGCGTCCACTCCGTAGACATCAATTCGTTGTGACAGCGGCTGAGTGAAGAACAGCTTTGAGCTAAGCAGATAATAGGAAAAGATGAGCTAAAGAGTTAGGAAACAAAACTGGAAGAACCAACGCCGATTACAACGCACCTCTGTCCAGTCCCACACCCGAGATCTAGAAACGCGAGGCGATCCTGGTGTGGGGCCATATTTGAAAAATGCTCCAACACCCAGTTAGCTATTATAAATGGGGCCGGGTAGGTCTCTTTCTCGATATCCTCATCGTATGACTTCGCATATGAACCATAAAACTTTGTTATTTCCTCTATGGACCATCCTGCAGCCATTGTGTGAATTGCCAAGTTGACGACGTGATGGGCGAACGGGAAGTGAACGCGCTGGTCATGTGAATAATCAAGCCCAAACTGGTTGTCATGAATGAGCAAGCCACCTAACAGTTATGCTTGATGTGAGGGTTGGTGAGCTGCAAATTGATCTGCCCGAGCTATTGTCGGCAGTCTCAAGAGGCAGAAGGGATCGACAAGGAGGTCCATAATTGCCGGGCACGGACTGTCTTTCATGCAATCTGATTTCTAATCAAATTCCCTATCACTGGACGTACATCTATCACATCTATCCTACGCTGGACATATTAGATCTTCTGAGTATGCCTCTTGAGCCAATTCCATCCGTCGCTTCCTTCTTGCAACAGGGGATGTACCCTATCCCAGCACCGACTGTGATACGCATTCAACCAGTCTCTTTCCTCTGGAGTCAAGAGGCCAATGTCGACCAGGTTCGTCTGGATCGGGACCAGGGTGACGTGCTCAAAGCCAAGATATCCGCGATCCCCAAAGTTGTGGGGAGTCTTCACATCACGAATCAGAAGGACATTTTCGATTCGGATGCCAAAGGACCCGTCTTTGTAGTATCCGGGCTCTAATGTCAAATAAAGGTAATTGCGTCAATTTGGAAAATACGTCTATGTAATAAGCCCCACAGGCATATACCGTTGGTCACCGTCATTCCTGCCTCCAGCTGCACATCATTGTAGGCGATCCTAGTACCGATGCCATGGGGCCCTTATAAAAGCTGTGAGGTTCAAACTGTTGCTCTTCCGTTAACCAGTTTGGCTTAGCCTACCCTCATGCACGTTCAAGAAGGATCCAACACCGTGCCCGGTACCGTGTCTAAAGTCAAGACCTGCCTTCCAGAGGGGAACTCTGGCGAGGACGTCTAGAAGGTAGCCAGTTGTTCCACGGGGGAACACAGCCATATCGATTTGGATATGTCCTTTCAACACTCGAGTAAAAGCATCCTTTTCCTCGGCCGTTGGCGTGCCAAAGTGAACTGTGCGGGTAACATCCGTCGTTCCATCCCTAAAGGCAGATGCTATATGAGCCAATGGCGTCAAGACCATCACTCTGACACAGTAGCTCACTTGTATTGAGCACCAGAATCGCACAGGTACAATTGATCCACCTGGATGGTCGCACAGGTTTCGCGTTCAGGCTTGTAGTGAATGATGGCACCGTTGGGTCCAGTTGATGAGATTGTATCAAAACTTAATCCAACGAAATCCTTTTGCTTCCTTTGCTAGAATAGTCAGCATCGACAACGGCAGAAGGTAGACAAAATCGGGATATGTGTCACCTGCGGAGACTTTCCAACTTGTCCGCTGCTTCAACCTCGGAGAGCGCTGCTTTGTTCTCAACCAGTTCCTTTTCAAGCCATGCAAAGTATTCGCACTATTCAGTGAAACGGTCAATTTAGGAACCAAACGGTGAAAAATTGTAACATTTGACCAGAGAGATGAGATTCAAACGTACCAAGGCAGCTGCATCCCTAGAAGATAGAGTCAAGGAGTTGCAGCAAATTCATTCTAATATGAAAATAGCGCATCGTACCTGATGTGAGACTGACGAAATCCTTCTAATTCGGCTTCATTTTTGATGGCCTTTGCCGTCATCACTGGCGATCTCGATTCGCTGACGTATTGCTGGAAGAAACAAAGGCTGATTCAGATGGGGCCACCTCCGTGTCTGGTGAGTTCGGTTACTTACGCTTCCACCAAGCGCGTCTTGAAGAGCCAGGGAGCACCGGCTGTCAATCCAAAGCTTCTAGAATGATTAAAGCATGTAAGTGACAAGAAGGCCGAAAGATATACGATTACTGAACTCACTTCTCCCTGCTTCTGAGCCCCGAATTGTTTGACATCTTGAAAGACAGCTTCATACGGGCGTATTTTTACTGTAGAGCCCAGGTGCTCCTTCACCTATAATATGATGGAATTATTTAGCATTTTGGTGTACTCTTTACAAATTTCACTTGCAAATATCTCACCTCGTTGGTCAGTTTGTTCTCATCGACATACAGAAGCACTTCATCACGGGTGACCAAGGCATATGCGAAGAAGACGGGATTATAGGCAATATCAGACCCACGAAGGTTGAAGAGCCCTTATAACATCAAGGTCAGCAGAAGGGATGATTCTTTATGTCTTCTAGACGGAACTTACAGGCTATCTCGTCCAAGGCAGTTACGATGAATCCATAAGTCTTCTTCTTCTCAATTTGTTCGCGCAAGGCTGCAATTTTCACTTCACTAGACTTGCCTACGAAGAGGTTGGCTTACATCCCAAAATCGAAGCGAACCCATAACGCACCGGAATATGCAATCGGATGAACAACGACCTTGTGGGGTGGCATTGATGGCTGCGCCGCGCCCCAAACTTTATCAACAAGGTTCTCGTGTATGCTCACTAACGAGTGTCCCTCCTTTGTTAGGGCCTCCGCCAGCTGCCGTGCAGCGCCTTTCAGAAAAGGGCAGGCGATTAATATCCGTAGAGAGAAGGGCGTCGAACCTTCATCGATTCTTACCAACTGTGAAGAGCTTGGGATCAACACCAACTTTTGATTCCTTGGGGAGGACCTAAAGAAGACTGTTGAACGGCTTGTGAATTGTTGGGGCGTTTCATTATGCGCTTACTTTAACCAGCCACTCTTCTTTGCTGGGAACATCAGGCAGGCCACTCTTCATCAAAGTCCAGTTAGCGTCAAGCTGTTGGGAGGCCTGCAAAAAATAGCGACCATCGGTCCATAGGGCAGCCTGTTCCAAAGTTATGACTGCAAGGCCTAGCGAGTCGTGATAAGTAAAGATCTGTCGATTCGGCAAGCCTTGTGAAAGAAGCCAACCTGCAGACCCTGTAAATCCCGATACAAAGGCTCGTCGAGCATCTCGGTCAGCAAGATATTCACTCTGTAAGGAGAAGAACTCCTCGGTTAGATCCATTTCAGACGACAACTAGCAATATTACGAACTTGGTGCGCATCTTCTGAGGGCACAATGTACGCGTGAAGTCCGTTTTCATGCATGATCTCCCTAAGTCGCTTCACCCTTTCAGTGGTATTGATGGGGCTATTGCTCTGCGATGCCTTTCCATTCAGTGGGCTCTTGCTGTCGGCAGTCATGGTGGAACCTTTAAAAGTACGGAATGGTACAATAAATTGTGTATTGGCGTGTAGGCGTGAGCAGGGGCGATTCTTTACAGGGAGGCAACAGAAAGCGTGAACAGAACGATAATGGCCCTTCAAAAGCCTACTGTGTGCTCTGAAAATCGGGCGAATCGTCTTCATTCCCTTTGGAGGCAGCTTATCGCTTACATGTCAACACCATGGATGGCACAGCACCCACGATCGGTCGGGATCCCCATGGAAAGCGCGGAACCTTACCTTCCGGTTTTCCGCCAGTGATATTCACATTAGGATTTGCACACCACGACGGATAACTGGCAGACGTCTAAATATCCTCAAAAGAACAAATGGAAGATGCATACCAAGATTGGACGTCAGAATACTACTTGCATCAGAATATTTGCATAACGTGAGAGTTACAGGTAACATGTGCAGAGAGAGTCATTTTTGGCCGCCCATCTGACGGCTCGTCCTGATATCCGTATGGACGTACAACGCCTTGGATAACCAGGTCGCGAGTATGATGCGTCTTTCACTGTCCCCAAGCACGCATCCTGGAAAGGGCAGTTTGAAAAAGTACGCCCACACAGTGCTTACAATAATTAGGATATGAACGGCGTCTCGAATTGTGATAACAGACAACGATTACAAATAAAGACAGACTCGCAATGTGGCAGTAATACAGAAAGCAGGCATCTCCCAAGCGCTGTGTACTTTTCGAACGCTCGATCGTTCTTGCGTCCAAGGGTAGAGCGACAAAACACAGGATGCCATGTATGAATAACCTATCCATGTATCAATGAACCTGGGTTGGAGATTATTTGGAGGGCCAGTAAATTGCTCTGCAGGCAAGCTTTGATTGTGAATAGCAGGTTGAGCACCTGGCGTGGAGTCCACGGCGATAATTGCTCTCATGAAAATCTACTCTTGTGCCGACAGAGATGTGCACTGATTGACGCAGGAAGCTTTCCTTGCCATCGTACAGTATTCCAAAAGCACTCCAGGCATTTGGATTACTTGCATAACCCTATTGTTTTGCAGCTGGAGGGAAGCTAGAGGAAACGGACAGGATAGATATTTAAAATACTCAACGGAAATAGAACGGGCTTGCATCTGGCAGATGGAAAACCACTAGAACGGTAATGTTCCATAGTTTTCCACGGGAGACAATTTCACAAATACCAGGTGCTTGGATCAAACCAAGTAAAACCACATCTGAGTTGTGGCTTGTACACCTTATCAGGGGTCTGATAGTATCCCAGGGGAGACGATAAGGGTGGGGTATTTAAACCCATAATAACCCCCATCACTTCCTGGAATCCCAATCTTTTCCTTTGTTGACACCCGCCATGCTCTCTCGGATTGATTGGAAGTTGTCCCTTGGGACATTCCTTGCCATCGGTAAAGTGATGATTTAACGATTTTGCCAAAAGCATCCCATTCACTCATCTCTCCAATTAGTACACCTCATTCCTGCTTACTGCGAACCGGTCCCCATTGCGGCCGTCATTCTGTCTAGACACGGTGCCCGTACCCCACTTTTCAAGGACACCAAAACGTTTGCCGAAGGAAACTCGGAACTGACTATTGAAGGAAAAAACCAGCTCTATGAACGCGGACAATTCTTGCATGACCGCTGGACGCTTGACGCTGGAAGTGCCATGGTTGGTTTTGCCGACACGTACTATCAGAATCAAACCTACGTTAGATCTAGGTGAGGCTGGAATTCTTAATTTGTTGATATTCAAAAATCTGAGCACCTAACAAATTTCTTATGCGTGCAGCGACACGGATCGCACGATTAACAGTGCACAAAGCTTGTTGATGGCGTTGTATCCTCCGAAACCTGCGCAGGTTGATAGAAGAATATTCTTTGTCTCAAAAGTGACGAGCATGTGCTAACCAAATCTTACTCAGACCCTGCGACTTGCCAACGGGACGACTCTGGCGGCTCCAGGATCCTCCGACCAGCAAGTTCCAATCCACGTTGTTGGACAAAATGAAGATATTGCGCTGCGGGGCTGGTTCAACTGCACGAAGCTTGACAAACACGTGAGCGATCTGTTTGCCAGTGATGCTTTCAAGTCCACGCAAGCCCAACATCAAACCTTGTTGGACGCATTGTCACCACGGTTCGGACGTCCGTTGGGCTTGGTGGATATGTGGAATGTGTAAGCTATTCTCGCTGTTCCACATGTTGAGCCCCCTTGGTATTTTTGTCCACTTAAACGGCGCATGCTCATCTTACCAGATTTGATTATTTGAACACGCAACGCTCGTACAACGCCTCATTTCAAGACCTTACGGCGGACCAATGGACCGAACTCACCTCGCTCGTCAACTACCTGGAGTATGAGAAATTCAAGCCAGGATACGCTGCAGCAAACTTTCTTGCAGAAGTTATTAAGGAACTGAAAGCATCAGCCTCTTCGGGTGCTACCAGGAAGGTCGGTACACCTCTAGTGCTCCACCATATTTCCTTTGTTGCATCTCTTATTCGATTGAAACGTTTATAGGTGACATATTTTTCTGGGCATTACACTACCTTTGTCAACTTCTTCGGACTCACGGGTCTGAGTACCGCCGTCGAAAACCTCCGCGCCATTCCCGACTATGGCTCACTCCTCATTTTTGAACTATTGGCCGATGCGGGTAAACCGGAGCGCTATGTACGAGTCAGTTTTCGCAATGGACAAAGCGAGGTACAAGTCCTCAGCGTTCCGGGTCTTTCGGCCATGGCTCTCTTACCAGATTTTGTCACCCGGATGCAACCACTTTCCGCCGAGGGCTTGGACGGTTGGTGTGCTGTTTGTGGGAATAACGAGAACAGAGGCTGCGATCTTCGCACTGCAGCATTTTCAACAACCGGAAGTGGACAGAGTAGTTCTGTGAAGCCCATCGTCGCTGGATTTGGTGGTGCTGCCGTTGGACTCACCGCTGCCATCATTGGAGCTGTGATCGTTCACAAGTATACGAGACGGAAGTGGGTTGCTACTGAGGTTTTAGACGTCGACAGGGCATCACAGGTCTCTAGTACCAAGCAACTCTTAGCCTAGGACCGTATAGCCCATAGGTACATTGATAGCTGAAGCGGCACCGAAGCCGACATTTGTATAAAGCCAAGAGATACGTGCAGCAGCAAATACGGGTGCTCTATGACTCGTATGCTGAAATGAGCTCGGAAATAGCCAGCCCGTTTTATGGGGAAAAGGACAGGCTCTCTGGCCCCTCCAGTTTTCTATTGTTCCAGCAAATGAGTAACCTAGTGAACGAGCGTCAACTTCCAACGGGTCTGGAACTAGAAGGGGTCGTGAAATACATCATGAGCTGTGCTGCACACATTACTGTGCTGCGATAACAGGGCCGTGACAGAGGGCATGCGCGGTATCTTCAAGGATGGAATCATGGCAGAGTTGAGGGATTTCCTGTGCCACGTAATTTTCGTCCTTTATTGCAGATAGGGTCGTCGTCATGAGCGGGCAGCTCGTCAGTGGAAAGGGGGTAGAAATAGCTAGAGGACATATCTCGCTTTGCTCGTATTTCTCACCTGAGATTGGCGCTGGTCCCCTTCAAAAAGAATATGATTCCAGTATAAAATATGAGGCAGAATGAATAGTCCAGTCAGTTAAGACGCAGACGTACGACTCAACGGACCGCTCTCCGAAACCCGGACATTGCTAGGGGATTGCCGGCTTGCTGGAGCAGGCGACACCCAACGGCCCCAATGAATTCTACCGGCCTTGAACTATTTTCCACTTTTCTTGCTGACACTTTGCATTCCCTTTGTATCTCTTGTCTTGAAATGTCTTTGACTATCCATATTCACTCTTGCACATGTTCGAAAGCTAGTTGGCAGTAGAGGTTGTGATCTTTGGTTCACGTCAAGGAAGGAAACGCACAATGTCGTGCAAAAGTTGCTTGCCTATACTTTACTTCTTCCATCGGGTTTCTGAAGCGGTCCGCATGGTCATAGACTGCATCTGACCCATTTCGGCATGAAGATGCTTCAAGTTTGGGGCTGTCTCAGCAGCAAACAGAGATATTTCTGGTGCTTACTTTATCTTGTGTGTTTGGGAGAATCTCACCCTTTGTATGGAGTTGAAACGTTGATGAGCATTGATGACTTTGGCATGGAATTGACTATATCTGATCGTAATCCTTTTTAATATATCTTTGACAATTCTTACTGGTTAAATGTAGGCCTCTTGTAATTCAATAAAATGGTGAATACGGAACTTGTCTAGTTCATCCAGAAGTCAAGCGATTGTGGTACGCCATTTAACTTTTGAGAATCTGCCCGACGAAAAAATCTATCAGGAATTCTTGTTCTTTTCCACTGTCAAATGCAATGTCACTCTGAGTCTTTCTCCAAGCAGTCTAATCTCTCTTCACCATCCTTGGTAATTTGTGGGCGGAATCAGATGAACTGCCTAGCATCAAAGGGATCAGGGGTTCATGGCCACATCACAACAGCCAATTCCTAGGTGATGTCAACAGTGACCCAACTAGGACGTACCCCGGAGGAGGGCACATCACCCACAGACTGAACGAAATGCTGGGCAAGCATCCGTGCGCAACACGCAGTGCGCAGCCCTCAACTTACTAAGCCATCTGTTTTCTTTTTGATTTTGGGAACCCTAGCCTGGTTCGTGATCTCGTCCTTGGTGCATTTCGCCAAGCGTGCCCGTTTTTCGGAAAATAATCAAGTATGGGAGGGGAGGATAGACCTCGCAAAAAGATCAGGGTTGATCAGGCAAAGGACAAGAAGGCCGTACTTGCAGGTAATGGAGCAGACGCGGCAAATCCGTACCTGGCGCACCGCAACAAGCTTCCCACACTCGTACCGCACAAGACGACATCCGAACAGGCTGAGGCGTACGAGGATGCCGAAAACAACTTGTTTACTGGCCGACCCTTCACACCGAAATACCGTGAAATCTTGACAAAGCGACGCAACCTACCTGTGCACAAGCAGCGCAATGAATTCCTAGAGCTCATCCACAACAACCAGGTCATTATTTTGGTTGGGGAAACAGGTTCTGGCAAGACCACACAAATCCCCCAATTCCTTGTTTACGACGAGCAGCCCCAAATGAAGGGCAAACTAATCGCATGCACGCAACCTCGACGTGTTGCTGCAATGTCAGTTGCCAAACGTGTGGCAGAGGAATTGGATGTGTCTCTTGGTGAAGAAGTTGGTTATAGCATTCGTTTCGAGGACTGCACCTCTCCAAGAACGGTGTTAAAATACATGACTGACGGTATGCTACTGCGGGAGGCTATGCATGACCCACTGCTAGAACGATATTCGGCCGTCGTTTTGGATGAAGCGCACGAAAGAACACTTTCGACCGATATTTTGATGGGATTGATAAAAGAGGTGTGTGCTCTAGATGGGGATCTGGACCAGCGCTTGGGTAACTGACGCTGACTTGGAATTTGTTTTAAGATTTGCAAGCGACGAACAGATCTGAAAGTGGTCGTCATGAGTGCTACTCTAGATGCTGGCAAATTCCAAAAGTATTTCAACAATGCCCCTCTCCTGGTAGGTTTATACCCCTGCTCTGTTTCTTTTTGCGAATTTCGTCCTCTTGAACGGCCTATCGTCCGACAAATGCTAATAGATCCCCGTCGTTCATAACTCATCGTGTCATATCCTTGATGCATTTTCATTGTTCACCGTGTCGGTACCTCTCCTCTCCTGTATCGATTCATTTACCGGGACGATAGGTCGTGCCTGGACGGACATTCCCAGTCGAGATATACTACACGCCCGAACCTGAGCGGGATTACCTTGAGGCGGCGGTCCGGACCGTTATTCAAATTCACACATGCGAAGAGCCCGGTGACATCTTGGTGTTTTTAACCGGAGAGGAAGAGATTGAAGATGCCTGCCGTAAAATTCGCGGTGAGATCGATAGTATAATCCAAGCGTCGCCGCAGACCGTAGGGGATATAAAGGTCGTGGCCCTATATTCCTCCCTACCCCCAGCCCAGCAACAGCGTATCTTTGACGATCCCCCACCACCTCGGTTCCCAGGGGGACCCGCTGGCCGAAAGATCGTGGTCTCAACGAACATTGCGGAGACGTCATTGACCATTGACGGTATTGTCTATGTTATCGACCCGGGTTTCTCAAAGCAGAAGGTGTACAATCCTCGTATCCGCGTTGAAAGTTTGCTGGTCAGTCCAATCAGCAGAGCCAGTGCGCAACAACGCTCTGGACGTGCTGGGCGTACGCGACCTGGAAAGTGCTTCCGATTATATACGGAAAAGGCTTTCCTGAAGGATTTGCAGGAGCAGACCTATCCGGAAATCTTGAGATGTAATTTGGGCACAGTGGTGTTACAACTGAAGAAACTTGGCATTGATGATTTGGTGCATTTCGACTTTATGGACCCTCCAGGTACAGGGCTTAATGCTTATATAGGTACTACCGTTGTTAGACGAAGAGGCTAAAGAAGATATTTACCTTTCAGCACCGGAGACTTTGATGAGGGCTCTGGAGCTCCTAAATTATCTCGAAGCACTGGATGACGACGGAAATCTTACCACCGTTGGAGAGCAGATGGCTGATTTCCCTCTTGACCCTCAATTTTGTAAAGCGCTCCTTTCTTCACCAAAATACAAGTGTTCCAACGAAATACTTTCGATCATTGCAATGCTGTCTGCACCAAACTGTTTCATCCGACCAAATGATCAACGTCGGCAAGCGGATGAAGCGAAGAGTCAGTTTACGCACCAGGACGGGGATCACCTCACCCTCTTAAACGTATTCCACGCCTACAAATCAAAGGAGGGAGAACAGAACTGGTGTTATCAAAACTATCTGAATCAGCGAAGTTTAAAGAATGCAGACAATGTTCGAACTCAGCTCGTACGGATCATGGAGAGACGAGGCTTGGAGCTTGTTTCAACGCCTTTTGAAAGCAAAAAATATTATGAAAATATTCGGATCGCTTTGACGGCTGGGTTCTTCATGCAAGTTGCACATTTAGAGAGGACGGGACATTATTTAACGAGTAAAGACAACCAGGTGCGTTGCATGTCTTGGGCAGAAGTCTTTCGTTGGCTGCCAAGGGGAGTGTCACAAGGATTATACCTTTTCCTGAGCTACACTGTGACGATATAAACATCAACACTCTAATTTTTTCATGAGTGACACTCCCGTTTCGCCCATCGATGAGACGCGCTACCGAATTCACATAACGTTTACTGACGTTGTGCCATTTTTCGGTGTGCTAGGTCGTCCAACTTCACCCCTCCTGCGGGTTGGATAACAAACCCGAGTGGGTGATTTATAACGAATTTGTCTTGACCACCAAAAACTACATTCGGACCTGCACATCTGTGAGAGGCGAGTGGTTACTGGAGGTTGCGCCGGCATACTACGATTTGGAAAACTTCCCGAAATGCGAGGCTCGCAGGGTGCTGGAAAGGATTGCTACCAAGAATTCTCAGCAGAAGAAGAGACGGTAATGAGCTTTCTGAATAGTTATGGAGGTATAGAGCAAACGGGTTATGGTGTGAGTGGCGCCTTGTCGTGCCTTGATGTATCCATTCATTTGTGTTATGCAACCAAAAAGAAATTTAAACCTGTCGAATCAAATGTCAAGTAGCAATGACATTAAAAAAATGCACAACCTCGTCCTCATCCATGACGCCGACCTGCGTCCCACATGTTTCACATTCAACAGACCAATATACCTCATCTTCCGTAACGTCCTTGTCCAACTCCTCAGTGGTGACTAGTTTGCCCTTCCCTTTCGATTTCTCCTTTGGGTATCTCACAACTTCCCCTTTATCCACAACACAGTTTTCAAAGAACATGGCGCGAAATTGACTATCGTAGTGAATATGTTGCTGACAGTCATAGCATACGTCTGTGAGACACATTGGGCACGAAAGGGTTGCATCAGAGGCACCAAGTCGACCAAATGCCTGGGTCTTGCCTGGGGTTTTCGCACGGCGGCCTACGTCAATAAAGTCTTAAACCGATACGAATCTTGAAACAGAACATTGGCAATTCATACTTTGAATCTTGTTTTCCAGCCATTTTTCATCATCTGAGTCGGCAGCAGGATCGTAAAAGAGTTCATCGTTTGTTGGAACCTTCTTCCGTAGTATCCCTTGTAGTATATTCAGCAATGGATGATCATTTGCACTTCAAAGCTCGGCTCACCTTTCGCCCCCTGCTTCTTCTTTGCGCTCTCGTTCAGTCTTGGTATTCCTTTTAAATTACTGCCGTCAGCGGCCCTCGTCCCTTTGTTCTCCTGCTTCTCCTTATCGTCGTCGTCCTCCATATCACTATCAAAATAATCGTCGTCGTAGTACTGCTCATTGGCATCATCCGCAGGTAATGTCTGTGGTTTTCGTGATAAAATGGTAGAGGGGTTTCTTGAGTCGTACCCTGCTGCTCTGAAAATCTCTGTTGGGTCCATTTGGGGCGAGGATCTCGAGAGGGATCTGGGGAGAAGGGCATGCGATAGTTTGCAGGTGCATTGTCGGTGTGTCAAGCTTGGTTACGTGGCTTGTGAGTGCTGCGCCTCTTTGTAACGGATTCATCACGCAGCGAGAAGGGGCAACGAACGATTTCCTTCTTCTCGCATATCCGCCCAGGTATGTACCCATTAAAATAGCATCCGCTTTATTAAGAATGCTTGCAATAGGAAATACTGGGATGTCCACCAAGAACACAAACAAATGTTAACTTTTGTTCTCGTCATTTCTTGGTCTCGTAGCACCCTTCACGATGCAAATCTTCGTGAAGACCCTCACGGGCAAGACCATCACCCTTGAGGTGGAGTCTTCTGACACTATTGAGAATGTCAAGGCCAAGATCCAGGACAAGGAGGGAATTCCCCCAGACCAGCAACGTTTGATCTTTGCTGGCAAGCAGCTCGAGGACGGCCGCACCTTGTCTGGTATGACAGTGCCTGCTGGAGAGCAGTACGGTTGAGCTGCTTTGGTTGACCTTGTTCTTTCATCAGACTACAACATCCAGAAGGAGTCCACCCTTCACCTTGTGCTCCGTCTTCGTGGTGGTGCCAAGAAGAGGAAGAAGAAGACCTACACGACCCCCAAGAAGATCAAGCACAAGCACAAGAAGGTCAAGTTGGCTATTCTCAAGGTATGCGATGTGTTCTGAACGTATTGAAATGATGGCCTTTACCTAATATTCTGCTCTTTCACCTCCCAGTACTACAAGGTCGATGACGACGGCAAGATTACCCGTCTCCGTCGTGAGTGCCCCAACGAGACCTGCGGTGCTGGTGTTTTCATGGCCATGCACTACGACCGTCAATACTGCGGTCGTTGCGGATTGACCTACATTTTCCAGGGAAAGGAGGGTGCTAAGGCGTAAATATATTGAAACTTGAACCATATGTAATTGCTGTTACATCCTTTATTGTCCCCTTCTCATGAGCACAGCATTGTAACATCATTCTGGCTCAAGGCACTCTTGACCTTCCGCTATTAGTACTGTGGTCAAAGTCAGTGTGGTTCTCCAACCTAACTGTCTAGTAGAGATGTATCAAAAGCCTAATTCAATGACTACCAAAGTGCTGAATGACTTGCAACCTGACGTACACGGAACGAACGCCTAAGTTGCGACGAACCGATTGTAAAATGGGAACATACAGGCTAATCCCTGTGTACTTTAAGCTATAAACTTTTCTAGCGCTGCTGGATCTGCGGCTTCGCTTTCCACCAGCTGCTTAATAGGTCCTGACTGACGAACCGAGCAAGTGCAAATTAATTGAAATTGCGAGCATCACAGGAAAGCGGAGAGCCTGCACTCACCTTTCCCCACTCTATGAGCGTTGGAATAGCTTGGAGCTGAATTAAGGGATGTTTACGATAGGGATTTTCCGGGTTATTTTTCCATCTAAGTTGAGCGTAATGTTCATTTGAGTTCTATGGCTGAAAGCCGTCAAGGACCATCAGAAGCCATACACTGATCGTTCCCCCACCGGGACCTGTTCATTAGGAGCGCTTAAGAATTACCACCAAAGTCCAAACGCAGAGTTTCATAGGCATACCTCCAACATAACTGAGTTGGGAACCTTTCCTATCCACTTGCGGATAAGTGGATCGGCTACAGAATTGTACCGTCTAAGTATTGTACCATGTACATACGAGTTATCTTCACCCAAGAATACTGCGCATACCGATAACACAGTCCGGACACCATGATTCGCCAGTTCCCACGTCTTCAGTGCCTGCATATCGTCAAGAAAAGTGTGGGCACTTGTCGTCGCATCCTCTTTGACAGGCCTCAGCCTAGGTCCTAGTCTAGAACATACCGAAAAGAAGCACAAACACACGACCTGGTGCCGATTGCACCGTAGAAGCGACGGTTGCGTCAAAGTCTTTGGGATCCTGAACACGGATGGCCTTCATCCTGATTTCTGGCGGAAAGAAGTGGCCATCGCGCGGCCAATTTCCATGTCCAGAGACGCGTGCTTAGTACGAACGCGCTTGCAACCACTTAATGGACGCTTGCCTCTGCCCCCCGGTTTTCCTTTAGCCAAGAGGGCCCCAGATCGCTGATCATTACCGACTTTACCAATGATTTTTATCTACTACCTATTGCTTGCTATTAGTATTACTATTAGTTTCGACATGTCCGTTTCACCAGAACCACCCACGTTCACAATCCCGTTGGACCGTCTCAGTCACCTGGACGCATCCTTTGACGAATTTGACCAGCTGAGGCAAGGTACGCGGATCGAGAGTCGGCAGTATCCCCAGCAGTAGATTCTTATGTGTGCTTAATCCGGTAGAGCAAGAAGCCAGCGGCTTGATTGATTTTGACCAATTTCAGTCAAAGAGTGGGTACCGAACAAAGGTTTTCCTAGTTGCTGCGCCTAGCTGATCTTGACGATCCGAAACAGATATTCTAGACTTTTTGGACAACTCTGACGATGAAGACTCTGACAGTAGTCCAGAGCAATCTGAAGTGCTAATTCTGAACGGCCAGGCAGTTTCGCCTGGTGCCTTTTTTGCAAGTCGATCCGCGACTTTGGGTTCCCTTGAAGAGAAACTGCCCGCGCAACTCAGAGTACGTATGGTGACAATCATTGTCCAAGTGTCTCTTCTTTGACTGATTATCTATATTGCTTTCTCTAGCCGCACTGGACTACCCCGCGCATAGATGATCAAGGCCGCTATATTGATTTACTCCCCAATACCCCCGAGACGCCGCAGGGAGGAGAAAACCCACCCGAAGAAGACGATTCTCTAAGCCGTCTGTTAAACTCTGATGAGACTACACACCAAGTGAAATGGTACCGGCCACCATCTCCGTCGGATGAGCGATTCGCCAATGGTCCTGCCCTCGCACCAGCGGCGGAGAGACTCACCCAACGATTCAAAAGAGAAGATGCAATGGAAGCTGCCAAGTCTCCTCAATGGACGGCCGACGACTTTCCAGTCAACATCGTGCCAACCCCCGTAAGGCGCAAAGCCGCTGAACTCCGTGATGCTATTCCCAATTCGCCACCACGCACAATTCCACAACCTCGGCCTCAGCACTACGAAGTTATCCTTCCACGCAAACAACGATATGGCGGCAGTAGCTTTAACGGAGCAGAATCCTCTCGTTTCCTCTCCATTCAATTTCCTTCAGAATCTTATTCCACCCGATCGCACGTTCGCATTGCCGTCGACCTTAACAACATCAGCAATATTCCGGCCAATTGGTCTATTACCTCTATCGGGCCGGTGTATATGGCACCAGTCGTTCGACAGGGGAAGCCGTTACGTAACAACGAAAAGGACCATCCAGTCAAGAGTAAGGTATTCGAACCCGGAACGCCATCTGGATGCGTGATGCCTCACACAACACAAAGTGTATCAATATCCTTCCGACCGCCATCGGCCGGTCGGTACAGACAGACGTGGCACATTCGTGCAAACTCGCAGGTTGTCGTCCTGACTTTGGAAGCATTGGCTGAGTCCAAGCCAACAAAAAAAGTGGAAGGGCGACGGGAACTTGGCTTGGCTGAATACATGCGACAAAAGAAGGTGGACATTATGCAAGAACTTGGCTTGGCAGAGTCCAAGCCCGTAAAAACCGTGGAAAGCAAGCGGGAGACATCAAGAAAAATGGTCCCTGGACGTGAGGGTGTGTCTGTAGACGCACGTTCTCGGATAAAGCGGGAGCCTGTTGCACCAGCAAGACCAAGGCCCGTTCCTTCAAAGCAAGTAACGACATCAAGGAATATTGTCCCTGTGAAGGCACTTGCATCTGGAGATGCACGTGTCCGCACCAAGCGGGAACCTATCGCACCAGTAAGGCCAACGCACGTTCCGCCAAAACAGCAAGTAACGACAGTGAAAACCACAACGATAAAGACTCGCACCACATCGCGACAACCTGTTGCGGTGACCAGAAAATCTGAACGTCCGCGTTGGCGTTTCTAAACCATTATATATTAACCGCCTGCAAATTATGTACATTGGCGTATACCTTTGTGAAATTATTTAGTTTGGACTCGTGTGTAAATAAACAATACCCTTGTATTATTTAAAAAAAGCCAATAAATCAAAAATGTAAATGATACTCGGCAAGGATTCTTTAGCGGGTCCACTGCCGACCATCCGTGCCTTTCCTTCCGCCTTGCCCACCGAATGAATTCCCTTTTGTAAAATGCTCCTTTCTAGTCAGGCTCTTTTGGTTTTGATACCCAGCGCCACCCGCTGCACCTCCACCTCTTCTCTGCTTTCTATCCGTTTTCCCACTCGCACCAATCACAAGGTTTACGGATGGTGGAACGGTGAATCCATACGCCCGTGCGACTTTTTGGAGATCCAACGCATTGACATCGAAAATCTTCTTCAGCGAGTGGGAAGCATAGGCCTGCATATATGACCGGTACCCATCCTTGGCCGAGCGGTTGAGATAATAGTTCTTTTCAACGAGTCGCTCGAGTTGGGATTGAACGTTGGCGATTTTGGCGGTGGGGAATTGGTACTCGTTTAATGGGATCTTGGCGTGTTTGAGGAAGCGTAGGAATCCGAGTTCGGAGGGGAGGAGAAAGAGGAGGGCACGGCCGCGGCCGCCTGCACGAGCTGTTCGTCCCACTCGGTGAATATATTCCTATGGCGATATCGTCAATACAGACATCCATACTAATCGCAAAAATCCACAGAAAACATACCCTAGGATCATCTGGGGGATCAAACTGAATGATCCAATCCACAGCCGGGATATCCAACCCACGCGCCGCAACATCCGTACACAACAAAATTCCACTTTCAGCATTCACAAACTCGAAAAAGGTGTTGGTTCGCTTTTGTTGTTTTTGCCGTCCATGAAGATCCAAGACGGGTATATCAATGTAATTTAACAGCTCCGCGTGGTATTTGACTGAATTGCAGGACGAAAAAAAGACAATGATTTTCTTTTTTAGGTTTTTTTTGAGGAAGGTGAAGAGGAGGAGGAATCGGGTTTCGCTTGCGCAGACGACATAGCCTTGTTCAAGGCCTTCGGCTGTTGCGGCGTCTTTGTGTTCGTCAACGTTGATGTAGAGGGGGGCCCTTTTTAAGGAAACGCGGGCAAGGTCTTCGACTTTGGTTGTTTGCGTTGCCGAAAAGAGCATGGTCTGGCGTTCTGTCATAAAGGTTACAAAGATTAGCTTGAGTTGAATGACCCATTGCTTTATACGGGGATATCCATCAGGCTCCTTTCCATGGTAGTATATCGGTGTCATACCTATAACGCTGGTGCTACGGAATAAAACAAGCCAGCGCCTCAAACGGACATCTCTTTTTATCTGGCAACCGTTCCAAATATAGGAAGGTATGCGCACGTTTCATACACGAGAATTCATGAACGTGCGCATCGATTGCGAGTACTCTACCGCCTGACGGATATTTCCCGCCCAGATATTTAAGTAATAATTACCTTTAGGAAGCAACTTGATAATCTGATGCATCTCTTCCTCGAACCCAACTTCCAAGATCCGATCAGCCTCATCGATAATGAGCATTTTTAGATTCTTGAACACGAATCCCCTTGTGTTTTGCAGATGATCCAGTAAACGACCAGGAGTCGCGATGAGAAGATTGACGCCTTTTCCAAGCTTGTCTGCCTCGGCTTTGCGATTGGCGCCTCCCATGACGATGCCGAACGTTTGGTGATGATATTTCATGAGCTCTTTTGCCACTCCAAAGATTTGGAGGGCGAGTTCACGTGTTGGAGAAATGACGAGAATACCCGTTCCTTTAAAAAAGCATGTCAAGCAGGTGTGTTGACGCGGAAAGTGGAAGAAAAATACATACCATTGCGTGGCTTGAATTTCATCTTGACCAAATACTCTACAGCAGGGATCAAGAACGCCAGCGTCTTGCCAGATCCTGTTTTGGCAGCTCCCAAAATGTCCCGTCCAGTCATGGCGGCGGGAATACTTCGGGCCTGGACTTCGGTCATGGTTGTGAAGCCCAGGTCAGCAATGGCCAGCGCAGTGTTTTCAGAGACGCTCAAGGAAGAAAAGGCAGTGTCGACCGATTCAGAATCTGTTACTGCTGATCCTTTTGAAAACGAAAGGTCCAATATTAAACGACGAGGGCTGAACATGCTAGTATTCACATGGCTGCAACGTACTGTCCAATTCAATATCTTTGCCTTCATGATGTGCAACAATATTGCCATTGCTCGTCACATTATCTTCTTCCTCCGATCGTGGGCGCTTCGTACCAGCTCTGACAGGTTCGTCGTCCTCCTCACCGTCCTCCTCACCGTCCTCCTCGTCGTCGTCCTCACTGTTTTCATCTACCTCGGCGCCGTCTTCATCCGAATCATCCTCCTCGGCATCTGATGTACCATCCATTTCTGGAGAGTGGCTATCCACATCCTCCTCATCCAGCGCGTCGATAGTCTTGGGTGAAATGTCGGCAGTGGGCGCAACTTGCAAATCCTCTTCTTCGTCAGTGACAGGAGGGCTCACTTTTGTCTTTTTGGCCGGAGGTTGACCAGCTTGTGGTTTGTTTATGCGCTTCTTTGCCATTTTTGGGTGTTGGAAACAAGACCAATGACACTCGAGTTTGGGTAGGGAAGACTGAAATAAAAAGAAGCAGCGCTTTGAGCGTGAGCCAAAAAGAAAAAAATGATTACGTTGTGATCGAGTACTAAGCTTTGCTAAGCCAGTGTGGTTGAGGCGACGAGCTTCTTGAGGATTGCAAGACGTTTTGATGGATGTTACGTCGAGGATGTTCTTGTTACGACGAATATCTTGTTAAGCAAAGTCCCTCCTCGTCGTCGTCTCGCCGCCTCTCCTCCGTCTTTTTGTTACGGCCAGAGTATATGCTAGTTGTTTACTTGGTCCGTTCTAATCCAGGTCTTTGCTCAATATATAAACCTTTAGGGAACTTCCTTAAATCATCCAGGCATATTCTACCATCTACATCCAGCAATATGATCTCGGCGACATAGCGCCAACGTCATTTTGCCATTTTGTTATTGCGCAAAAAGTGGCATTTCAACACAAGCTGTCACTCCCCCACTAAGCCACCACATTCAAATGCACGTCCGAACGCTCTGACACTTCGGAGTTACTGAGGACACAACTATAGAGTTGAACGGGCATAAAGATCTAGAGCTCGATATGCATGCCATACCCACCGCAGATACCCAAGAACCATTGACGGGAGATCTTGCTTCCCTCCGTGTCATTCTAGGGGACACTCTCCCCCACATATCATTACGAATCCTTCTTGCGGAAGCGAAAGGGAATGTAGGGCAAGCCGTCAACCTCTACTTTGAAAGCCCAGCCAAATACGATACCCTGGCAGCTGGTGTGAAGCGAAAATCAGACTTGGAAACGGGAGATACTGGGAACGGACTCTTTAAGCGTCGAAATAATGGTACGATAGGGGTCCCTCGATTTGTTGG
This sequence comes from Spizellomyces sp. 'palustris', assembly GCA_006535965.1. Lineage (NCBI taxonomy): Eukaryota > Fungi > Chytridiomycota > Chytridiomycetes > Spizellomycetales > Spizellomycetaceae > Spizellomyces > Spizellomyces sp. 'palustris'. The sequence goes on along the minus strand of QEAR01000115.1, from coordinate 13,596 downwards.
GGAAACCATTTTGGTTGCGTATTCGACCCTCAAGGGGCCCAACCATCTACGTGACGGTGACGAGATGGATCTTTTGAATAGTAACAAGACAATCAGTGTCCCGAAGCGCTCTGGGTTGGGAGCTAGAGGCCGGGGTCGTCCAAAGAGGGCGTTTACAATCTCTAGCAAGAGTGATGTCCATGTTGGGAGTGTGGGTCCCATTACAAGGCTAAGTGTCCGAGGGAAAGAATTTGGAAAGATGCGGATGGAGGACGCGCGGTGGTTGGGGAGGTTGGTGGAACTGGGGATTGTACAGGTGCAAGGAACCGTGAGTATTTCTATTATTTACATTGCCCCATACTGTTTTTTCTATAAAGAAACCTCACATCCGCTTTTTTTTTTCAGATCGTCTCATCCCCTCCAACGCTAACCCTCATGTGCGACATTATTCTCCAAATCCGAATCTACTTGACCCAGACTGCCGTTTCCCAAGCCCAACCCACAACCGACCAGGACGTCAAAGACCGCAAAGCAGCCTTGTTGGCCCTCTTTAAACACCTGGGCCTTCGTCCGTCATCATCTGATAAACCCGTTGACGAGGCCACCGAGGGCGAGGAAGATGAGAAAGACCTGGAGGAGGATCAGGTGGAGGTGCTTTATGAGAAAGCGAGGGAGTTTGAGAATGTCGAGGAAGTGGAGCCCAGACCTGGCTTGAATATCGAATTACGGGGGTACCAGAAGCAGGTTTGTAGTAGATTTCCTTGCCTTTGCTTCACGGGTGCTGATGATATCTGTGTAGGCCCTGTCTTGGATGATGGCCAAAGAAAATCTAACAACAGATACCTCTGCGCATTCTATCCACCCGCTCTGGGAGGAATATACCTTTCCAAAGGTGGAAACAGATATAGAAGGCGAGGAAAAGTTTTACTTTAACCCCTATACAGTGAGTTTTCTCTAGGGTGGTCAATTAGGTGGGATACCATGGACATTGATGTATGGTGCATTACAGGGAGAGTTGACTACAGAGTTTCCAAGCGCGGCGGATCGAACACGGGGTGGAATTTTAGCTGACGAGAGTAAGAAAGATGAATCGTATTTATTAGAGTATTTCGGCTCTCATGTTTTGTTCTCAGTGGGACTAGGCAAAACCCTCGAAACACTCTCCCTCATCCACACGAACCACCCCAACTCACGAGACTTTAACCCCGCACCCAGCCTTCATAAGCTCTTTTCATCACCGGCAAGCACCGCCCTCCCCAAATCTCCAAGCACACTCATCATCTGCCCCGTCTCTCTCCTCGCCCAATGGCGTGACGAAATCACAAACAAGTTTGCCCCAAGGGCCTTGACATGTGCCGTTTACTATGGTACGGATCGATTCCTTACAGTAGCGGATCTCACGGACGCCAAGCGGGCGCCTGATGTGATCATCACGACATATGGTGTCGTCACGCGGGAATGGGGGGCAGGGAAAAAGAGTGGGTTGGTGTATGGGGTAGAGTGGTATCGAATAGTGTTGGACGAGGCACATTTTATAAAGAATCGGACGACGGGGATGGCCAGAAGTTGTTCTGAGGTTGAAGGGCGGAGGAGGTGGGCTGTTACGGTGAGTAATGGCTTATAGAATGGGTTCAATATCCGTGTCCTAACGTGTAGCGTGTACAATCAGGGCACACCCATCCAAAACAAACTTGAAGACCTCTATTCTCTCATCAACTTTCTTCGCATCGACCCTTGGGCCAACATTTCCTATTGGCGCCAGTTCATTACCATCCCATTCGCAAACCATGACCCGAAAGCCCTCAATGTTGTCCAGTCTATTCTCGAGCCTTTGGTCCTCCGCCGTCAAAAATCGACACCGTGGGGTCCAGAAGGCAAACCTCTTGTCTCACTTCCCCCCAAAACCGTGGAAACAGCATACTTGGATTTCACCCAAGAAGAGCGAGATATATATACCGCGCTCTGGAGTCGGAGCAAGACGCAATTTAGCGCGTTTGTCGCTTCTGGGACAGTTTTGAGTCATTGGGCTCATGTTTTTCAAATGTTGACGCGGTTACGACAGTGTTGTCTCCATCCTTCCTTGGCCATGAAGGGCTCGAGCGAGGAGCCAGAAGTGAGTGAATTGATTAAAAGGTTCCAGGAGGGTGGAGATGGGGATGCGTATGTGACGAATGTGATTCAAAAATTGACGCAAACGGGATCGGATGGACAAGATGACGACGATCAGAGTTGTCCGATTTGTTTTGACCTTATGACCCAGCCTACCTTGTTCCCTTGTCTTCATGTGAGTTGTTGGGACTGTATCGTTGGGTACCTTCAACGACGGGAACAAAATGGTGAAAAGGGGGAGTGTCCCATTTGTCGACAAGAATTTCGAGAAGAGGATTTATTGGATATTGTACGGGCGCCTACAACAATATCAAAAACGACCCGATCATGTGCGGAACAAGACAAGGAAAATATCGAGTGTTCAAGTACGCCCATTCGTCTCCGCAAACATTTTCATCAATCCACAAAACTCGTCACCCTTATTCAAGACATTCAAGAGACCCGAACAAGGGACGCCAGCATCAAAACCGTAGTGTTTTCCCAATTCACTTCCATGCTTGATTTGTGCGAAACGGTTTTAACGGATGCTGGGTTAGAGTTTGTTCGATTGGATGGGAGTCTTGCTCAACGGGATCGGGAAAGGGTTTTGAAAAAGTTTGATGAGGTGGAGTCTGTTGGGGTTTTGTTGGCTTCGGTTCGGTCTGCGGGTGTGGGACTTAACCTTGTTCGAGCGAGTTTTGTGATTGTTTTGGAGCCTTGGTGGAATGTGTGTTTTGTTTTTTTTTGTGGGGTGTTTTGCATTTGGATTTTCTGCTGATGTGTGTTTTTTTTTGGTTGTTTGTTTAGGCTCCTGTTGAGCACCAAACGATTGATCGGGTTCATCGACTAGGGCAAACGCGGCCTGTTCATGTGAAGCGGTACATTATTCGGAATACAGTTGAAGAGCAAATGTTGCGGATTCAGGAAAAGAAGAATGTGCTTTGTCGAGTGACGATTGGGGGGAGGGAGGAGGAGGAGAAGGGGAGGAGGGTGGATGAGTTGAAGGTGCTTTTTGGATAAATGTTGGGATATTTATTTTTTTGGGAGATTGGGGAATCATCATTATTATTTTATTATTATTATTTGATTTCACATGGGTTTCCTGTTTGGACGAGTTGTTATTACCGAATCAAGGACCTATCCAATGTGTTCAGAAGATCATGTTGTGCAGTATGGCTTTTGCTGCATGAGGCATGTTTTCTTTTCGTGCAAAGCACGCTTCCTGTCACTGTCCAATAACCACAGAGCTCTACATGATGCAAACGGCCATGATATCACACAGCACTTTTCAAAAGGTTGCACTCAAAAGAATGTACCTCATGGGAGACATTTAAAATGTCCCTTCAAGAGGAGACGTAAATTCAATAGATCCCTAAAAGATTTCGTTGCAAATCAAACCAATTCATAAAAAAAAAATCAAAAATCAAAAAATTGCTCTTCACCAGCCATAGCATCCTAATTTATACTATTGTGCTTTAATGTTTGCACCCATTCAACATCACAGCGGTGCTGGCGCTCCGTTCGGTCTCTCGTGTTAGCCTTGCAGTCAGTTGACGTCCCTTGCCTATACACCGGCCTATACACCGGATCCTCATGAGTCCTGTCCTCCTTGCATCGCCGCAAACAGCGGTAAACGGGGTGTTACTCTTTTTCCTGGCCGTTTCCAGCAGACTGTGTAGAGTTTTGTCCAGACGGCTGGTTTGAAAAGGTTTGTTGTTGCGGTTGGTGATGTTGCTGTTGTTGTTGCTGGGTTGACGCGGATGGCTGTGACTGTGTCTGGGACGACTGTTGGGATTGTTGTGATGGGTGGGGTGGGGCATGGTGTGATTGTGCATGATGTTGTTGGTGTTGTTGTTGTTGTTGCTGGTGTGATTGCTGCTGCTGCTGTGCTTGTGCCTGTTGTTGTTGAAGTTGTTGCTGTTGCTGCGCAGCGGTACCGACCATGCCGCCGTATCCTTGAGGGTTCCCGGAAAGCTGAGGGTAAGAGTACACATATGGGCCAATGGGTCCACCATTGTTGCCGACTCCAGAACCCATGGGAACAGCATAACCTGCCGGGTATCCTTGCAATGCGCCCACATTCGATTGCATGGCGTACTGTTGAAGGTTGGCGGCATTGGCCACTTGTGCTTGCTTGTCCTGATACATTTCTGCAGACTCGCCATTTTGCTGTGGGACTTCATAGGGACCTTGAAGGCGGTTGCCAGAGGCATCAGGCATGGGCGAGTACGGATGCGGTGCATAGGATGGGGCATAGACGACCTGTTGCTGCTGCTGCTGCTGCTGCTGCTGAGCATTTGGGTCCGGAGCGTTGAGACACGCTTGAATCAAGTTTTTCCCTTCGGGTTTTGTAATAAGCGGTTGCAGCTTTGGAGTTGCAAAAGTGTAAACGTGGCCGGTTTCAGAGGCCACCAAGAGCAGCACCTGAGTGCCCGTGAGCGTGGACAGCTCATACGCCTAAGGGATGAACAAGTCAGAGTCTTGCATGTGTTCAACAAGACTCGCCCGCTTGACGGCGTCATGTATATACCTTTTTCATGATACCAGCCTTGCGTTTGCTAAATGTAATGTGTCTACGGGACTTGTCGTCAATATATTCAATCTTGATCTTGCGACGCCCCGACTTTTTCCCAGGCTTTCCGTCCTCATCCGAGCCATCGTCGTCATTATTGTCCTCTGGGTCCTCTGACAAGGAGGCCGCCGAGGCACCGCGTTTCAGAGGATTCTGTAGAGAGCCTGCCATGGGATGCCCATGAGCCAACACCGCAACAATGTACTGGACATGCGATAGTTACCTGAAAGATCGGGTTGGCGGTGCATTTGTACGTGTACCTGTGATGGGTCCTGTTGTTGCTGCTGCGCTTGCTGCTGCTGCAAGTGTTGATGCGCAAGGTCGGGATGCACTTGACTCTCATACGTGGGACCGATGCTGCTCATGTTTGTTCTAGTGTACTGTAAATCGCTCTTTAGCCTGCATATCGCTGCTACTTTGTGTTATTGCCGCCACTTACAGTGTGAACTCGCTAAAAACGCGTAAAAGACTGCTATCGATGCATGTCACCGACAATGAGGAGATGAGCAAGAAATAATAATGTAAAAGGCAACGTGGGAAAAAGAAATGAGTGTGTCTGTGGGAAAATAAAAAAGGTATTTTGTATATGCCCATAATAGTAGGAGCCTATTACCTTTTCTGGTCTCCCCCAAAAGGTTCAAAAACAAAACGGATAGAGATAGTAGAGAGAGACGAGAGAGAGTAGAAGAAGAAAGAAGAGAGACTGGAAAAAGAGATTTGATTTATCCTTCTTGAGACAAGGAGGCGTTTCAGAAGAGGAAGAGGGGCAAAGTGACTTTTTAAAGTGGAGAGGCTTATGGGGCGCAAGACAGAGAGAGAGCGACAGAGAGCGACAGAGGAAGAGAGAGGAAGAGAGAAAAAGGACAATGGACCATTGCCTAAAAGGGAAATGCGCAATGTTGCCTCCTTTAGAAGAAAAAAATGGTTCCGCATGACCACAACGATCACAATGATTGGATGGGGCTGAGCCCTTTTGCCTTTTTCAGAAAGAAAGCAAGGGTGCAGCCACCTATTTATCTGATTGGCTAGTGTATCCACGTGTATACATGTGATCAGGATCTCCAATTGGAGAGGAGCAGGAGGAGGGTCCCTAATATAAAAAGCCTTTATGGGTACAAGCGCCGTAGGGCAAAGAAAACGATTATGCAAAAGGCGGTGGATATATGGCCTATGCGTTCCACATATTAATCATGTCACAGGAATTCGTCACATATTCCATAAAGAACATTTGGGTATTTCCAACGAGTGTAAAGGCTCCGTGTTCTTTGCAATATCAACTGCTGGACAGTGGGGGTTAGGGGCCTCCCACCCTTTTTCTCTAGTAGAGTGTGAGCCCATGGAGTCTATTGCTCCCCTTGTTAATAATCAAAAAACAAAAAAGGGGAGGTGGCCGCAACGACGTGACGGCCGTTACCTCATATAACCCCTTGTTTCATAATCATTTAGAGACGCGCCTTGTTGCGGATGGTTTCATTTAAATGACTGGAGAGCAGAAATCCCTCTATGCATTTGTTCAACTGCCGTTCGCAACTTTCATATTGGCCTTTTGTTGTTTCACTCGCAAGATGAAGGAAAGGATGGGACAGATGGACATTTATATAAAGGGAATCAGTGCTCCAAGTTTCCCGCTTTCCATTTCGTTTGTTTACATCGCTGCTTTTTTCTTTTTCGCAACTCTAACAAGATGAAGGCTCCAGCTTTCATTGCTGCTGCTGCATTGGCAGTAGCCGCTCCTCTCGCCTCGGCTCAAATCACACATGAAGTCACGGTCGCTGCCGGCAAACAGCAAGTTTACCAACCAAATTCATTGGTACGTTGGTCAATACACCATGCCAAAAGGCAACGCTCATGGCTCACATACTCTTGTTCCAATAGCAAATCGCTGTGGGAGACTCTGTCAAATTCACTTGGGCTGGTGGTCCACACACGGTCACCCAGATGGGAAACAATGGAGACGCTTGCTCACCTCTTCCCGGCGGTGTCGACTCTGGAAAACTCAACGTTACTGGTACATTTGCCCTCAGATTCAACACCCCCGGATCCCGTCTCTTTGGTTGCACCGTCGGACAACACTGCGCAAACGGAATGAAAATGAACGTTGACGTCCTCCAGGCCGGTGCCGCTCCTTCTGCCCCTGCTCCTTCTCCTCCAACACAAACTGGTGCTCCCGCTCCTGGTGCCTCGGATACTCCCGTCGTCATCAAGGTCGGTGCAAACGGTCTCACCTTTGAACCAAAAGAAGTCAACGTCGCCCCCGGTACTTGGGTAAAATGGGAATTTGCCGCTGCTACCCACAATGTCAAGCAAGTCGCCGACCCCAACTCGTGCGATCCCATGGCTGGAGGGTTTGCCTCTGCCAACATGAACGCCGGCAGCTCATTCATGCAACAATTCACCCAAGCCGGTCCCAACTACTACGTTTGCACCTTCAACCAGCATTGCTCAAAGGGAATGAAGGGCACAGTCAACGTGCAAGGAGCAGGAGGAACACCCACTCAAGGCGGAAACGCTCCCACTGGATCCACAAGCGGAGCAGCAACGACCCACACCATCACTGTCGGACAGGGCGGCCAAAAGTTCAGTCCCGACACGCTTAGCATTGCCAAGGGCGACACGGTCATGTGGATGTGGGCCGGTGGTCCTCACAATGTCAAGCAAACCGCCGACAAGGACGCTTGCACTCCCATGGACGGTGGATTCCAATCCACCAACCTCCAAACGGGCGGCATGTTTACGCGCACATTTGGTGCCAACGAGACAACCGACAGGATATGGTACGTTTGTACTGTCGGTAACCACTGCCAGAACGGCATGAAGGGTCTCATCACCCTTGACGGTGCTCCCGGCGGCGGTGCCCCCTCGACGCAGGCGTCAGCGGCAAGGCCAGGCTCAAGGGCACGTTTGGCGTTTGGTGGTGTCGCAGCTGGTGTTGCTGCTGCAGCTTTTGTTCTCTAAACGGAGTCTAGCATTTTAATCCGTAGCATATATGAGTGTAGTGTGTGTTTCCTTGTCTTACCCCTTTTGTGTTTAAAGCATTTTTTGATTAGCATGTACCCTAGTTTGTCTAACGTTGGCTGGATTCGTGCTGGGCACTCTTCCAGATGAGGGAGGGAGGGGACGGTTGTTGAGAAAAGAACAAGTTTGGAAAGCATACTGCACTCTAGAGTTGTAGCAGGGAGCGTTTGTGTTTTTCCTGGCTTGCGTTCTATCTCTGTCTCGGCGTGTAAATATAGAAAGCGTTGACAAAAGTAATTCATTCCATTCAGCTTTATTTTGAACCTTATTAATGAGTGCGTTGGACAATCAAACCGACTAGACGCTGTCCGATTATCACACTCTTTTTACATCCTCGCATGTCAATCATCGGTCAGTCACCAGTTTCACCCCGTCAAATCCGCCGTCCCATCCGGCTCCTCCACATAGACAATCTCATCCTGATCCATCGCCTTGACCCATTCCTGCTGCTCATTCCCACCCCGCGAGCGCGCAACAATATTGTCTGGGTCCGTATCTATTAAAAACATCCAAACATGTTAGCACTGGCAATCCATCAAAAAACCCATAAATCACATTACCAGGCGTCGTATCCTCCTTGTCCAATACCGGAAGATCACTAGGCTTTGGATCCGGAAGTTGATGAAGATGGTTCCCAGATACCCACGTCCTAAAACTTTATGATGAACCAAAACCCATCCAATAATTCCAAAAAAAAACAAGCACAAATCCATACCAATTATGTCCATCCCATTTTTTAGCAGCCTCATTCTCCTCCTTTGGATCCTCTCCATCCCGAAACGGATCTCTCAACACATTATCGTCACCACATGCTGGCAAAGTATCCGTGTCCTCTTCCACGGGAGCAGTTCCGGGTGGGAGAGGTACATGCGTAGCCTGACATAAATGGGTTTTGGCATGCGGATCCGATATAGGAATAATATTGCTATGCGGTTTATGAACAGACATGTTTTTTTGCTCAGATATCCCAAACCCATTATTTCCTCTTAACGACACACGAACGTAATCCATCTTACGTCACAACCACCTACACTCCATACATTCATCCCAATCTAACCACACTACACCAGTCTGTCCATCCACCAAACCCAACCACGCTGGAAACCTTCAACTTGCTCAAACCCTCTGGAATGACAAACGGCCCAACCTTCCTCTCTGACCTCTCCACCCTCCTTACCACCCTAAAAGACGTTGACCTACATTTCAATGACGTATCATGCCTTGATGGACTTGATATAGCGGGGTTGGGACGACAAATGGTATCCAAATCTGTTCCATACTCTTACATTTGGTTTTTTCTGAATTCTTGGCATAGGACTCTGCGAATGCTGTTCTTGACCAATTAGAATCCCGAACCGATGCATTGATGCAAAAGATTGATGCGTTGTTGGAAGAGGGGCAAGAGGATAGTCAAGAGAATGGAATGACGGTTGAGGACTCGGAGTCTTCACAGGAGGGTACAAGAGAATCTGGCAAGGAAAACAGTGCATAGTATTCAAATGGGTTAATGGAACTGGATACGGGTTCTTGCCTCAATGCGGGATTTTTTTGAAAAAGATATTTCCCATATGCGACCATTCGGTTTTTTAACAAAAGGTTGGATGATATATAGTATAATTTGCATGTCAAGAGTCAAGAGGCTACATACAAAAATGTTCAAGCAAACTACCACAAAGGGAGGAAATCCAACACACAAAAATGTGGGGGGCAGGGGGGAAAAGAAGGCTATGTAAAAAACAAACCAACAATAAAAAAAAAACTAATACACATATTGTTTTCTTTCCCAACTTGTCACTTTCAAACCTATAAACTGTTCAGCGTCCGGTTGTTTAAATTTGTAAATCCTAATCCAATTCTAATCGCGGACGGGGTTTGGCCGCCGCCATTTCCATATCTTTTCTTGTAATCACTATAATAAAAATGTCAGCATCCATGATGATATATTAGAAAGAACCTAGGACGATACATACCAACATCACCTAATCCCTTATCAAAGTCCGTGAGACACCATACGGCGTTCGCGAGTGTCAGCAAGTTGAGGACAAGCTGAATGCTCGCTAAAAAGGAAAAAAGTAAACCACAAGCCGCACATTAGGACAAGGCATTCTTACTTACCAAACGACAGTAACCACTTGCGGGTAGCCTGTGTCTCCTCATTTTGACTAAAGAATCCAATAACGTATACAAGTGCACCGGCATTAGCGAGATACACTCCCAAAAACGTGTACATGGCTCCCCGGTGCGTCCGTCGTATCGCAAACCATCCAAGGGCATAGTACGTAAGAGCCGCTACACCAAAGATGACCATGGAGGGCAAAACAATGTATTTGACCCGTTCGCGGCGCCGGAAACAGTCGACAGCGTCCCGTTGACAATCTGGGGCGCTATTTTTTTGGAAATAAATGGTGGCGGTTACGACTTGGGCTACGATCCCGATTGAAAAGTACACATTGAGTTTGAGAAAGAGGATAAACAAATGTACGCGACGCAGCATTTCTGTACCACGGATACGTTAGATTTCACAACATGGATGCCCCATCAGCAAACAAGCACTTACGTTTCTTTTGAATACTCGCACCCTGCGCTTGAAAAATCCGCCAACCATACTCTTGGTACACTTTATATGCAACAAAACACGACAGCACAACCACAATCACCATCAAGGCAATAATGGCGTACGTGACGGAATCCACTGGTTTCAGAGCATCCAGCGCACTCTGCACATGCAGCACTTGGTCCCGCATATCGTAAACGATCGGAACTTCAATCGGTGCTTGCTCTGCATCACTCCACACGGTTGTCGTGTTGGATGACTTTGGGTTGAGTCCGTACGGTCGCGCTATGCATTCCAAATTGTTTGGGAGGTAGGTTGAGTAGTACATTCGTGTTGCGTCTTCGGGGCCCCAGGCTCTGGCATAGAGGTTCCAGTATTTGATCCATTGCTCCGAACACCGTCGCAGGTCATTGATTTGGTTAATCTCTGCCAAAAAAAAAGTGGGGAATAAGAACCGAGCGAGTACTTTATATCAATGTCCAAAACATACGGATGACGGAATATCCCAGTGAAGCAATATTAAAGAGAACGACGGCAATCGTTTGCATTGTGTTTTTGTGTATTGTCTACAGTCAAAAGTGATCAGTTACATTCGCAACCCCAAAGAGAGCTATTTCCGCTGGCATGTACTCACCGCTTCATAGGTTAAGACAGCTTGAAAGACCAACGCAACAATAAAGAGCGCAAAGTATACATTGACAATCGGCAATGACGACTTTTCCGTAAAAGCATCTTCCAAAAAGTCATTCACTTTGGCAATGACATAAAACTCCAAGCACGAAATAATGATCCCCTGCAACACCGACAATGTCACTGCGACTTGGGCCCATGTGACTGAATCCCACTTTTGTAGTAGCTTGCTGGTTGTGCCGTGTGAGGGGGCAATGGAGGGATTGGAGTAGGTTGCTGCTGTTGACGGAGGGGTACCGTAGAGGGCCGTCTTTGGAGGGGATGGCGACATGGAGGTCATTGCGCTTGTGTGCGCCTACACCTTCCCTAGGCGGGATAAGGTTCCGTCGTTGGAGAACGTTGGAAAAATGTTGAATAATTGTTCAAAATGGTTGTGAACAATTCGTTCCAACGGGCGGAACCGCTGACTAGGAAATTCCTGAGTCGTTTCAGCCCTTTTGATTTTGTTTGGGGGCTGGCCGGCGGCCGGGAACTAAGCAGTACTCAATCACGTGAACGACGCGTAGAGCTCTTTTGGATGCTGTAATTGCATCTGGTGGACGTGTTTTCAAGCAACTTTTACAATGGCATTTCGCTCATCCAGGGCACGGCCTCGCCTGGAGGTAGCCTCCAAACAAATATGTATTGCTGAGCGGTAACCCTTGTTCTGCAGACTTTATCTGATGGATAACAATCTCATGTTTTGGTAAACGGGAACCGATAGAGAGTCAGTTGTCGGCCAGTTCAACAAACAAGAGCATCTCGACATATCACCCATCAATCTAAAGCTATTGAATACCCTTTCACAGTACACATGTCTTTGGTCATTGTCTCTAGCGTACTGCAGGGACGTGTCTCCAGCCCTTGTTTCGGCCATTTCATTGTACGCAGGGTTGGGGTTCCTAGACATTTCCTTTACAAACCTCGATTTCAAAACACTGCAAACGATTCTTCGACCTGTTCGTGTTTTAAGATTACGGTGTATTGGATGTCCAAAGTTGATGACTGCGGAAGGTACGCCTGAACGGCGAGGCTTTGCTGTTGTAGCTCTCCCCGAAGTGTGGATGCTCGATGGTGTATTCATCACCTGGCATGAGCGTAAAACATGGGCAGATCTAACGAGAATGGCTCAAAGCATACGAGTCCGATTGGCGGATTTGTCGAGTAGAGAGTTTATACCTTTTGATCCGGCCTTTGTTCCATCCAGATATACTGACGATGCACCCGATGCTGAAACACCCGCTAAATTATGGTCGTCTCGTGCCAAAACGCTGTTGAAGCGCATGCCTGTCGACTTTTGCATGGGAGTGGAGGAAGACTTGTGGAGACTGAAACTCCTTGCCACGGACTTGGAAAATGAGGTTAAGTACTGGCTCGCTAAAAAAATCAAGAATCCAACCATTGTTGAGGGTACTATTTCTGCTTTTGCGGCAAGCAGTCCTCCATGGGAAGATGCCCATGTTGATGATCAAGATGGTGCATACAGCCTAGCATCACGCACGATCCTTGCGTTGCTTATATTTGGATCCCTGTGGCCAGAGTTTCCTCATCACCTGCTGCAACGTGTTCTGGAAGCTGTTTTTGTTATCCGGTGGGATGCCAATGCTCGACTTGTTGGCGGTGTGGATCACTGGGCACGGGAACCCGCTTCTCCATTGTTTTGGCCAATGAAATACAGGTGCGATTGTATACCGTTGTGCAAACTTTCAACATGTTCTGACGTGCGGTACTAGATTAACATACCTTGCCATTCTGGTGGGGCGCTTGACTCTGGACTCTATTTCCGGTAAGAATCTGGACACTCAGAGACCTTTTTATTATAGCCTTTCTCATCGTTCACCCATTAGAAACTAGCATAAAGGATGACCCACCGCTCATCTCACAACCAAAACTCAAAACCTTACGCGAAGTACTTTGTCATTTTGTTCGCGCTTCCTATTCCCCGTCACACACACCTAGCTCAAAACCCGACATGAGCATCCCCGTATTAGCACAGCGCGTACGGTCTTTCTTTAACCCAGAACAGGAATATCACCTTGCAGGATTACATTTGGATGTGATTCAAATGGCTTGTTTGGATGATACCGGCCCACGAGACTTTCTCCACGACATGGATGCGCTCCAAAAAGTATATTCACAATCTTTGAATGTGTTGCTCCCAAAGGATGTGCCATTATATCAGGAGGTATGCATATCAGACAAGGAAATGCACATCATGCGAACCAGGCTGGCCGTGGACGACCAAGAGACACCATTACACCTTGAAGAAAATAGTACAGACATGTCCCTGGAGGCATGTGGTTTGGGATTAAAGTTTCGACTATGTCATGGAATTGAGCAAGTTGTCGGGTTTTTGGATCAGCGTGGAAATGCAAACGAGGCTCCTATTGTCAATGAATCGTCCGAATGCCTTGACTTTCGACCGGCTGCTGTACCTCTCTTGACGGATTCATTTGCTGCTTTGGCTCCAAAGATGCGAACATGGTCGTCGCGAACTCGTTAAGAATGATCCGCTGTATTTATTATTTTGTATATATTGAAAATAGATCTGCAATACTACACGAGTGCAGTTTCATCCTACAGACTGACTACTCATCTAGCCAAATAGATTTCGTACATAGTGTGGAGCCGATAGGAAGTGGCACTAGCAATGTAAAGAGCCGGCTAGTTCCGGTTTATTAGCGTAATCATACTGGACCCTTGATTGTTCGAAGAGCTT
>QEAR01000114.1:0-61852 GCA_006535965.1 Spizellomyces sp. 'palustris' | reverse complement strand
ATGGGTAAAGAACAAGATGGGAGGGGGGAGAGCAAAGACCTTCTTTTATAGACCTCGAGTGTGGCAAAATGGGGTCCAGCTGAAAAAAGAAAAGAAGCTCTTCGAACAATCAAGGGTCCAACATGATTACGAAACCTTATTAACCGGAACTAGCCGGCTCTTTACATTGCTAGTGCCAAAGTCTATCGGCTCCGCACTATGCATCATGTAGGCCATGACGAATAGCAAGAATATCTGAAAGTAGGAAAATTACTACTCGTCATGTCTTGAAGAGTTTTTTAGTTTAATGACCTTTAACAGTAACGAAGTGGCCGGAACGCAAACGTAAGCCCATCGCGTCGCGTTCTCGCGTCGTTGATAGCTGCGGAATTGGGTGGAATGTATTCTCACTGTTGCTATTCTGTCACGGTTTGGCATCCTGTATGCTGGTGACGGAGCACACAGTTGCTCTTTGCCGTACAATCAATCTAAAGTAGATATCCGGCATGATACCCCATCGTGTATTCCAACTACGGACGGGGTTTGTCGCAGTCATTCTCGTTGGACTGTGCATCGACTTTGGTGAGTCTTCCATCTTTGGATCAATTTTCTATTGGAAACTTCTTTTCACACGGCCAATCACGTAGCGCGAGCAGGAGATGTTGCATTTTCCATTGGACATATCCCTTCACCAATAATCAACTCGACGGCCGGAAGCTCTGGAAACGCTAACTTGCGTATTTCATTTGACTATACATACGTGCCAGCCTCGAACGGCTCAGTACCAATCATCTCTGCATCGTGGAAGTGCGTATGTGATGGCCTCGGGTCGGGTCCATTGAAAGCGTTGCCCACTGAACAGGTATGTGTCTGGCAGTTGCCGGCCAAATTTGGCAAACAATAAATAGCCTAAATTTTACCCTGCAGATGTCAGCATCCTCGAAACAATCATTGAGCGGAAGTACTAGAAGTGGATCTCTGTCTATTCCGTTCGGTGGCGCATCCACACTTCCGCCCCGGCACCCCGGTGGAAGTGACCCTACTATTACCTGCAAGATCGCTTTGACGTGGACAGAACTCGTGAATGGTGTCCACGGTGCCAGTAACGCGGAATCTCCGCCCTTCATTGTTTGCGTCAATGATGTGATATGTCCTCAGGAAGGGCATCTCCGTCAGCTACCAACCCCACTGAACACGACGAATGTGAGTAAGCAACAACTGGTTGCAACAGCAACCGCGACGGGCGTATTTCCGACGTCCACGCTTGCCCCCGCAGTGCCGACGAATATTGGAATAGCATTTCCATCCTCAGCTTGGAGGTCATCACAGTTAGACACAATGAGTATACTCAGAATGGTGGCAACATCAGTTTCGATTGTTGCACTGTGTTCTTGGTTGAGTATGTAATTGAACCTTAATGCGCGTTATATGTATTTAGTCCGTCACGTCCAGTCGTCCAGTCATGTTATTGTACGTAAAAAGTTCTTTCTTATATGATTAACAGTGGTCAGTTTACACTACATGCTATGTGGATATCAATGATTACTCTACATACGCCACGAGGATGAATACAGTGAGTAGCAATCCTCTTGCTACCTCTTCATAGGCTTCTAGTCTACAAACCGTTTATGGTCGCCCACGCGTCAATGGTGTCGGGCACCACATGGAATCTAGACAAGCTGTTGTGCCCCCCGTGCTTCACCTCTAGGTACCAAACGTTTCCAATATCTTTCGGGCCACGAACAACGGCATCGGCGTCTTTATTAGGGCGAAGGGTCCACAGCCACGCCTCCCGACCGGGCAATGTTCGGATGTCATATCCTTCATATTCCAAATGACTACTCCCTTCGTGATCAGGTGCCAGCGCGGTTACCACGTCTTCTGGTGGCTCGACAGCCTCTCTTCCTATCCGCGCCGAAACGGCCTGCAAAAACAGATTCCTGGCTTGCCATGGTAATATTTCGTAATCACGGCTCCCGTGCACAAGAAGCACTGGCCATCCGTGGGTATCACGAATATTGCGCGAGGACTCCCACCGCTCGACTACGAAGCTCTTGGCTTTGGTTGCGAGAGATGGGTGATGCTTGAAGGGCCACAGCAGCGGTACCATGGGATATCTAGTTCAGTAACTATTAGCACTTGCCTCATGTATTGGTCGCGTCTGAACCAGACATACCCAAGTGCCGCATCCGGGATTGATGCATACCCAGCAAGTAGCAAAAGTCCTCCTCCACGAATACCGCGCGAAACGGTTATATTGTGAGCCAAGTACGTGGCAATACCCGTCCCCAAGCTGTGGCCAACGACAACGATTTTCGCTGGGCTCACGCCTTGTGCCACGATCCAATCGAACGATGCGACAGCATCAATCTGAATTCCTTGCTCTGAGGCAAAATATCCATCCGAATCTCCAAATCCACGACAGTCCACGGCGATGATATGCGTGTTTTCCCCCAGGACTTGGATAATCTGAAGCGGAAGGCATTAGATATCTTATTGCAAATGTAAGAGGCTCTTGATCGTTACCTTATAGAAATCAGTCCGATGGCCAGTTGCTCGATTTCCTGCATTCCCGTGAAAATACAAAAACACTCGTCCGGCAGATTGGAGTGCCTTGGTAAATCTGGTGTCACGGTCTTGTACGGACTCTTTGCCGACCGGTGATATGCCCTCCTTAGTAAGTGATAGCACGGAAGGTGCTGATGTGCGAGGGAGAATGTGCCATGCGCCTAAAGGGATAATAGACCAGTTTAGAGACTCAAGTCTATTCACTGACGTCTCTTTAACCATACCTAAAGTAACATTGTCAGGTGTCGAGAACTTGATGCTTCGCACAGTACCAGCTACCAAAGAAATTTAACATTCGAGTTGTCAGCTAGACACATAGCCTCTTCGCATACCTCGAAAGCCAAACTCTTGGGCGTCCCCCGACCAATTAACCGAAGGATATCGCACCCAATTCAAGTATATGAGATGGGGCTGGAACACCTGCGGGTATGATACCAGCGCCAGTAGGAGAACCAAGTAAGATGTTACAATAATTGTTCCCCATCGCACTAAGCGAGCGCCAATAGAACCAGTTTTCCTCTGCGCCGGTTTTCGTTGGGCCATTTCCTGATTGTTGTGTGCAGGATTTAACAGCGGTAGAAACGAGGAAAGCTGGATTTTGTCGCAATAAACCCAAACTGGGATAAATGAGTATTACGCTTGTAATACGTTTGCACTGGTTGTGTTTTCCCGACACTTGCTTCACAATTCATTTCGTCCCATCTCTCGCTGTACGGCACGTCGCCGAGTTCACCATGCACTTCATAAACCTTCCACTTACGCCGCCATTGAGGGGACTTTGCCATAATCTCGTCGCATTTCGTCCCAATGTGTTATGTTCGTCCGCTCGTCGCCAACACAGCTCGACGTCCTCAGCAGCCGCCAATGCTTTACCTTTGGAGGGGGTGAGAGTATTGGACTTAACTCGAGTATTGGCTGGACCGTATTGTAGTAAGTCCGGGGCGGCTGTATGTAGTTTACCGCGCTCTCTTAATGACATGCGGGTTTTGCAGCTATGATTCTTGGGGACTATGGGTATACGATCCCAATTGCCATCCTAGGAATATAGAAAATACTTACATTACTGTTAAACACAGGGCTGAGATTATCAAAGTCGAGAATCCCAAGTCTGGAGGTAGGCATATCGATCTTATTACAGCCGGAGTTCTAACTCAATGACGGTTCATGTATGATAACAGATGATACGCGTGCGTGGGTTCGTACATCTGGGCCGTACAATCCTTCCGCTGTAAGACATTAAAATTCATACTGCTATCAGGGCCCACCATTTGCCCCGAACAAAGATTCGAACGACCATCAAACTGGGGAAAGCGCCTACTTTCTGGGGGTCAACCGAAATAAAAAATCTATCACAGTTAACTTCAAGAAACCTGAGGGATTGGACATACTGAAGAGGCTGGCAGCCAAATCTGATGTGATGGTGGAGAATTTCGTACCCGGTAAACTTGATGAACTCGGCCTGGGCTATGAGGACCTGCGAGAGGTCAATCCCAGATTGATATATGCTTCCATAACTGGATATGGACCCGATGGCCCATATGCAAAGGCTCCTGGATACGATGTCATCACAGAGTACGTCATTAGCGAGGCAGCCAGGTTGGATGGATGTTGACTATGCTGTTGTCACGCAGAGCGGAAGCTGGACTGATGTACATCACTGGCGAGCCCGACGGTCCGCCGGTGAAGGTAGGAGTTGCCATTACCGATATGACGACGGGACTGTACACACATGGTGCCGTTTTAGCCGCACTTCTCGCACGTGCACGCACCGGGCTCGGACAGAAGTTGGATATCTCGCTGCTTGTGAGCAAACCTCAAATGGGCGTTTTCATTCGCGTTAGAAGACTCATGAAATGTCATAGGAATGTCAAGTAGCGTCGCTCGCAAATATCGCACATAGCTATTTGATTGGAGGCCAAGAGGTTAGATACTGGGTTCACAACAAAATTGAGGCCATGATGAATAATAGTGCATAATTTTGGTATTGTAGGCTAAACGATGGGGAACACAGCACGCCGCGATTGTGCCTTACCAGGTATGTGCTGTTGTTGCGCAGGCACACGGCAGTATTAACACGACAATCTGCAGGCATTCCCGACAAAGGACAGTTTCATTGTTGTCGGTGCTGGCAATGATGGACAGTTCCGTAAACTATGCACCAAGATAGAGCGATTAGACCTAGTAGAAGATGAGAAGTTCAAAACGAACTCTGCGCGTGTTGAGAATCGGAAGGAGCTGGTATGTCCCATTTGGACAAGGTTGTCCATCTGAGACTCCATCCTGTTTGTCAGCTCAGATATTTCCCCGTCCCATGTTCAGATCGATCTCCTCAGCAATATCTTTCGCCAGCATCCGACGTCACACTGGTTGAGGGAATTCAAATCCCTCGGCTTCCCTTTCGCGCCAGTCAATAACATACAGCAAACCTTCGAACATCCGCAAGTTATACATAGAGAAATGATCCAAGAGGTTGATCATCCGCGCGCTGGTCGGATCAAGCTTACAGGTATTCCTGTCAAGTATTCTCATACGAAACCCAGTATCAGGCTTCCACCGCCTATTTTGGGACAACATACATTTGAAGTTCTGTCGAATATGCTAGAGTATACGGAGGAGGAAATTAATGGTTTTGTCGAAAGAGGAATAATCTAACTAGATTAGATCGTAGACTGCCAATCTGGTCAGGGGACTCTCCGACCTCCAATGCAAATCCGGCTTGATTACGTAAACACACTTTGGAGCTTGTCCCATTTCTCCCTTGTTGCAGGTGTTGGGGCCTGTGTCAATTGCGCTAATTGGACGGGCAAGGATTACCTTTAACGTTTCTGGGGGAAATGCCAGACAGGTGTGGATGACGGCATCATAGATGGACGCGATCTTTTCTAAAAATAAAGGATAGAACAATGTATGGATATACAGACGGTTAGGGGCGACCCAAACATCAGAGAAAAGATATAATGCTTTCTATGAAGCCTTTTTGAAAAGTGGTCAGCGACCCTCAAGGTTCAATTAGTCAAGGCGGCGGCTGAAACTACCACTGTGTGCGCCTGTTTGAATCGGTACGGTGGACCTTCGTATCACAGCGCTGGATAGTGTGGTATCTGTTCACTTGTAGTTGATCTTCCTATGTCGGTTCCTAGTCATCGTCATTTGATGGAGAGAGAGTTTGGTACTAGAGCTGGTACGTGCCGGTAACCGACGGAGGAATTCGTGGCAAAGTCTGTGGGCCAGTTTACACAATGGACCATCCACAGACAATGTCATACCCTTGCATAACGGGAAACATCCGTTGCATCCATTCTCATCGTAAGCACTCTTCACGCAGTCCATCAACCCGCAGGTCTTATTGAAGCCGAAGACGACGACAGTTCGCCATCCCTTGTTTCATCTGTGATCCCACGTCACAATAATATGCCTGTCCGCTACCCGTACCAAACACTCTCGGCTGCCACCCCATCTCACCCATACCCAGCGTTCTATCCAGCGCACACCAGCTACAGCGGATATGTTTACGTAGCGACGGCAGGAATGAGTCCTGGTCAAGTGCCGGCTCCAACTGGCTCTTCATCTGGTCCTCCGGTGTCCGCATCCAGCGCACGGCATCATGCTCAACACCAGTCTCGGGTCGGACAGCAACAGTCATCACAGAACTATACCACTACAACCTCCCGGCCTCAATCGACTTCTTCTAGCAACATGTTTCATATTCCGGCGTCTCGTATGGCTCTGCGCCGAGGGAACTTCACGTCTTCTATGGGTGCCAACGACGGCATGAGCAACACCAGTGCGACCACACGAGGAACGTGGTCACGACAGTCTTCTGAGGGATCATTGACAGATAATATACGACCTCAATTTAGAAGCAAAGTTGTTTGCGAATTAACTTGCAGGCATTGCACGGCAGTTGTTTGCAGACGAGGAATGAAGGCTATTCTGTTAGCTGATATGAATGTGAGATTCACGCGAATGGTTTATTCTAGGCATCAGTGATGGATGCTCATTGAATTTCTGGGCTTGTGGTTAAGATTGAATTGTTTTCGACGGATGTACCACCTAATGGTAAATGCGTGGTGTGGGATGACGGGTGGAGCGATATGCAGTAGATCTCACACTCACTTCAACTCTCAGGTGTTCAACTAGTGAATGATGACTATCAGACGCGGAACTGCTTCTGCCGTATTCGCGATGTGGCATGTTTGGGCTGGTATGTTCCGATCTGATGAGATTCAGTTTCATCGAGAAACGTTGATCATCCTGCATAGTGGAAACGTCATTGGATATCATGTCACGCAGCCTTGCGAACCCTGCATGGAAGCTTGCAATAACGGGCATTTTTGGATGTTTCACATATCTGAGGTCGCCTACGCTGATCGGTTGGATTCTGCAGGTAGTTTCCGCTTGAATCAAGAATACCTTCATAAAATGTTGGTTTGTGCGGCGCTCACAACCTTACCCGATTATAGGAACACGGGCTCTTCTCTGGGCCCACCTCCCACGAGCGGACAAGGACATGGAGTTTGCAGACATTTATGATAAAATGTGCCGTTAGATATCTTTATTTGATGGTAGTTGTAGGCAGTGTCACACTTAGCAGGATAGACTCAGTAGTTTATCGACACTCTGGTTTTGTGCTTTCGTTGGAAAGCAGAACATAGACACCGCTGTTGTTAGGTAAACGAAGATATTTGGTACAGTTTTGCAAAAAGGTGCTTTTTATTTGAAGAGAAGTGGAGTATAAAGTCGCGATAGCAATCTACGTAATCAATGCCGTAATCAACCCGCTCGCACAATTGTTAAACCAATTGATCTTTGGTTGTGGTTCAGCGTTTGCAGGGGCATTAGCGTCCTCCTTACCATTCATACTGACCAACGAGTTTTGAGTGCCCGTCATGTCAGGTAAGCAAGAGCTTAAGTAACTCTTACATTCCGAGATGCAAGAAAACTGAGCGAACCACAGAGTTGGACGACTACGATGAGGAAATGCAAGAGGTGCTGGAACAGATTGAGAATGTCTTGGGGAAGGAGCTACCGAGACTGAAAGGGCAGGAGCGTATGGAGGTTTGTTTATGAGTTTTAATTCGGTCCTATGAGGTTGGTATTCACTGGGGGACTGCCTCCACTCTTCCTTTCCACACCCGCCCGGCATCCTAAACCAGAAATGTAGCTACCTCAAAAACCGGCTCAATCGCGCCAAAAAACTGCACAGAACCCTCCTCGTCGAAATCCGCGAACTCCCCCCTCCGACAACAACCTGGGACCAAAAAGCCAAAGCCTACGAGCAAAAAATCGCCCAACTAACGCAAGATGTCCAATGGGCCGAAACAACCGCCCAAACCGACGATCTGAAGCTCAAAAAAACTGCAGACGATATGTCCAATAAAGAAATCACTCAAACCGCTATTCAAATCCAGGAGCAGACCCAGCAGTCGACGGCAAGGACGAAACGCATTGTGGAGGAAACGTTGGAGATGGGATTGGCTGTTAAAGATGAAGTCTTGAAACAGGGAAATCAGATGTCCAAGATTCAAGAAGATCTTGCGACGGTGGAGAGCAATCTGAAACGAGCCGAAAAACAGTTGCGGGTGTTTCTGAGACGAATGGCGACGGATAAGATCTTCATCGTGTTTATTTTGTTGATTGTTTTGCTAGTGGTTGTGGCGATTGTACTCTACGTGCTCAAGACCAAGGGAATTATTGATAGTGAGTGTCAAACAGTTGTTTGGAGTTTTGAGGGGTTAGGATGCTGGAGTGCTAGTTGCGTGGAACATATTTGAACTAACTTTCTCTTGCACATGTAGTTGGCAAAGGTGGAATTACACTAACAGGCAAATCCATAACAGGAGACTCCGCGGGAGCAACCCCGTCATGAGAAGAATAGGAAAGGAGTATAGGAGGATCAGAACGGAAAACGCAGTCAAGCGTTGGGTTTTGTCCAATTGGAGTATATTTCACTTTCGCGTGTATATCATAGAGTTTAATGATTTTCAATATCGTGCTTTGAATCGTATTTGCCATCCCTCAATGAAATTCTATGTACAATAATTGTCCCAAAAAAAACGCGGGCGATGGTCTAATCCTCATCGGACTCAGACCCAAACACTATCTTCTTTGGTTTGCCAGCCTGCAGAATCATGCTCTGCGCTTCCTTTGCCTTGCGTTTGGCTTCCCATGATGGGTGGAGCGTCTCTTTTGCGACTTCTTTAACAGGTTGTGTTGTTGTTGATGAAAAGGCGCGTTTGGAGTTGGGTGGTGGGTGAGAGGTGTTTTGGAGATGCTTGGCCCTTTGACCATAAACTTTTTCTGCTTGCCTGTTTAGAATAACGCGCTGCGGTGAGTTGATGAGGTAAAGACGGAATACCAGGTAATCAAAACGTACGCGCGCCGGGCTCTTTGCCCCTGTCGATTCTTTTTGACTTTCTTAGAGGCTGGCTGGTCGTAGTCGCTTTCCTCGACTTCCGACACACTGAGATCCAACTCAGATTCGCTATCACCTAGAGAAGAGATAAAGGCAGACGTTACAGGTCGTGACACCTCGTCCGAGTCGGTCTCATCATTGTCGGAGTCAGTTTGCATGGAGACTTTGGACAGTGCGGAGAGTTTCTGCGTTGGAGGATTCTTCTTCCGCTTCCGGGTCTTCGATCGTACTCCGGTTAAAAGGCACTGCAAATCTTCAATAGCTCCTTCTGCCACATCCCGAATTGGTTCAGAGGATGATAGTCGCTGCTCAACGCGGGTCACTGATGGAGTATTCTGATCTGTTTGCGTCCAGTCTTTCGCGGAGTCCCATGTAGATAAAAGGTTGGGGAGGTGCGGCAGAGAGGATCTGGATAGAGAGGCAGCAAATGCGTTGTGCACGATTTTATCCATGTTGACGTGCTTGTATTATGCGATTAGTCTAGTCCTTGAGGCCGCGGCTATTAGAGGTACTTGCATACATACCTTTATACTCTCCACATCGGCCTCAAACTTTTCAACCATCTTCTGTCGCTGAAGTTTGATCTCGTCTGGAGTGCTCTCGTCATCTTTGGTTTGGTCATACTGTTTCCGAAAGAAACGGAGCTTTTTAACGAGTTTCCGGGTTTCGAACGTCTTGGCTTTTTTAGAACCACGTTTTAATTCTATCCGAACGTGATGCTAATAGGTGTGAGATATCCGAGAAACAAGTATAAGGCTAGTGCGGACGTTTGTTACCAGTCTTTTTGCAATACGGTCCGAAAGTTGCTCCCATGATGGTTCTTGCAGTGCAGTCCCTGCGATATCTTGCCTCGACTGGCTGGTGGCATCTTGGTCCTCGTCGTGCGTGGACATGCCCATAAAGCAATGACGAGAAATTCAAAATTCGCAGGACGTTACGACCCTCATCAAAAAGAAACCAAGATCCACATATCACATGCTTCATTAAGCCACAAATGGTTGCATGAATAGATTCACGTGCAATAAAATTATGGTGCATGAAACCGTTTCGCGTTTAAACGGCACTAGCGGCTTTTGTTCATTGGGCACCTACGGGTTATTTTACATTGCGAGCTTGTCATTTGGTTTTATAGATTACAATATTATTAGTACGACCTCTTGTTTGTTACAAGGACGGATAGATGCACCTCCTTTAGGTTCAGACGAGTGGAGCTGACGCTTAGAATCTGATATTTTTATATTAATGTATTTGGTTTGCTACACCACGATCACTTTCCTCTTTGCTTAAATCCTCCTCCTTCCCACATAGCACACCCACAAAAACACAAACAAATGCTAGCAGACAGCCCTGGCAGGGCAGCAGGAGGTATGACTCTTCCTGGTTGCAAATATCACATACATGATGATCTCAACCGGCCCCTTTGTAGATTCCATTAGAGTTGTTTGCCGGTTTCGACCTCAAAATGGGAGGGAAATCAAAGAAGGTGGTGTGCCGGTTGTGCAATTTGATGATGAGATGACGAGCGTTCGGTTGGAGGTGTGTACGGTCTCTTGAGAGGGCTCAATAGCAAACGACCTAAATCCACTTAACTGACCTGTCACTTTGCAGAGTAAAGATTACCCTGGCACCTTCAACTTTGACCGCGTGTTCGATTGGAATACAACTCAGGAGCTTGTATTCGCCTATTCTGCGAACGCTGTGATAGAAGGTAAGTGCGTTTTGATTGTCTTGACTGTCCACGGTGTATGATTCCACGTTCTGGTGCATGTTAGATGTTATGAGGGGATACAATGGAACAATCTTTGCGTATGGACAAACTGGGAGTGGAAAGACGCACACAATGATGGTATATTGCCGGATCCCCTTTGTACAACAGATTTTGCGAGGCTGACAGGCGAGATTATAGGGTGACATGGAAAATGAGGAAATGAAAGGATTGACACCACGTATCGTCGAAAACATCTTTTCGACCATTTTTACTTCCCCTCCCCATCTCGAATTTACCGTCCGCGTTTCCTTCATGGAAATCTACATGGAAAAGATTCGTGATTTATTGAATCCCAGGAATGATAACCTCCCCATTCATGAAGAGAAGACTCGAGGCGTCTATGTCAAGGGTCTCCTAGAAGTCTTTGTTGGATCGATAGACGAGGTATATGAAGCCATGCGGCGTGGACAGAGTTCACGAGTTGTTGCAACGACAAACATGAATGCAGAGAGTTCCCGAAGTCACTCCATCTTCGTCTTGACTATCACGCAAAAGAATTTGAACGACGGGAGCCAAAAAGTCGGGAAATTGTCATTGGTCGATCTGGCTGGTTCAGAAAAAGTTGGTAAAACGGGTGCCTCAGGACAGACTCTTGAAGAAGCGAAAAAAATCAATAAGTCCCTGTCGGCATTGGGAATGGTCATCAATGCTCTCACGGACGGCAAATCGTCACACATCCCGTACCGTGACTCCAAGCTAACGCGTATCCTCCAAGAATCCCTCGGTGGAAACTCGAGAACAACCCTCATCATCAACTGCTCGCCGTCATCATTTAACGAATCCGAAACGCTCTCGACCTTGCGCTTCGGAATGCGAGCCAAGACGATCAAGAACAAGGCCAAGATCAACGCTGAACTCAGTCCAGGGGAGCTGAAGGCGTTACTCAAAAAATCTAAAGCCGACATTGCCTCCTTGCAAAGCTACTCCAACGCACTCGAGGGTGAACTGGGCATTTGGCGCTCGGGTGCAACAGTGCCAGAAAAGGATTGGGTAACACCCCAAAACTACCTTCAGGACCGTGCTTCAGCCGTCGTTCCTCCACCCTCTGTCGCAGATGTTGTAGCCCGCTCCTCAACGCCCGCTCTCCCAATAGCAGACGATGAGCGCGAAGACTTTTTGAAGCGCGAGAATGAGCTGTCGGATCAGTTAGCTGAGAAGGAGGCCCAATTAGAGCGATTGAAGAAAGATGCGGAATCCATGAATGAGGAGTTGGCCTCTTTGCGCAAGGATGACTCTGCGTTAGCTCAGGTATATATGAACGTTCTTCATGTTGCTTGCTACTGTGTCTGACCTTGCGGTACAGGAAAACAAGGAATTAAACGCAACATTGGGTGAACTCAAGCTTCAAATGGAGAAGCTCTCTTTTGAGAACAAGGACGGCGCCATCACCGTAGACAGCTTGAAGGATGCCAATACCGAAATGTCCAAGGAAATCGATGAATTGAAGGTATAATCCGATACTGTTGAGCTGGCTTACAAGCAGTAATTCATGACTATATGCTTTGCGGAAATAGAAACGGATCATTGAGTTGCAATCCGCGCAACCGGTTCTCACCATCAGTGAGGAAGAGAAGGAAAAACGGAAGAAGGAGAAGATGGCGCAAATGATGGCTGAGTTTGACCCATCTGTAAGTGCTGACAGATGATGTGTCCTGATCAAGGTCAAGGAGACTCACATCATACACCATTACAGGCTTCTATGACCGAGAAGGAAAAGCAGCTCCGCTCTACGCTCGCCAAACTCGCTCACATGAAGGAACACTCTGAACCTCCTACAAACCCCGAGGAAATAGAATCTCAGCATTATGAACTCCTCGACGTGAAGGCCCAATTGACTCAACAGGAAGCGCTTATCGATGATCTAATGGTAAAGACCAAGATTGCGGAGGAAGATGCGGCGCATCTAGCTAAGCGGAAGGAGGAACTGGAGCGGCAGGTGGTGACGCTGCAAAGAGAGTATGAGGAGCTTTTGGACAAGACGATTCATGAGGAGACACAGAATGCCGGGCCGGAGGTTGCCCATATGTTTGAAGAGCTGAAGGTGGGTGTTTTCAGTTTTGTATCATTTCATCCGCGTCATGTACTGAGCTATGCGTTAGGCCAAACTGGAATCAACATACGAGTCCCGTAAAGAGATGCAAGAAAAGGAGATGGAAGATTTCAAGACCCTTCTGGCGAGAAAGGACGATGAGATTGCTAGAGTGCAGAGGTGAGAGAGTTTGTGCCAAAGGCCATTCATAAAAGCTTCCTTACACGGAATACCCCTGCAGCATGATGACGGAGCAAGCGAAAATGACAGAGAACCTTAAAGTGAGCACCGCGTCTACCGGGTATCTCCTGTCTACAAGCTAACTTTTTAATCCCTTGCACAACCAGTCTGTAACAGACTCTATGAACTCTATGAAATCACTCGGCCAATCTTCCGCCGTTGATACGCAGGCGCGGGCGGAAATCGAAGCGATTCGCAAGAGCATGACCCACCAATTGGCCGAGTTTGACACAATGAAAAAGAAGCTGATGCGCGATCTCCAGAACCGCTGCGAAAAGGTCGTGGAACTCGAGATCTCACTTGACGATGTGCGGGAACAATACAATTCCATTCTCCGGACGTCGAATTCGCGAGCCCAGCAGCAGAAGATGGCCTTTTTGGAACGCAATCTGGAGCAACTGACTGCGGTTCAGAAAACACTCGTGGAGCAAAACACGACATTGAAAAAGGAGGTGGCGGTTGCGGAACGCAAGTTGTCTGCTAGAAATGAGCGAATACAAAATCTCGAAACTCTCTTACAAGATGCTCAAACGAAATTGGAGCTCCAGAACCACAAATTCGAGGCACAGCTGGCTGCCATGCGAGAGAAAGTCCAAGAAGCTCGATGTACGTTGTGTGTCCCAATCCTTGTGGCTTCTGGATCGCTAACAAGAACCTTTATCCTTGTAGCACAAACACAACAACAACCCACAAGCAGCTGGCTCTACTCTTCCCGCATCGCCAAACCCCTTCGTGGAGGGGGTGGGACGTTTGTGGCCGCTGGTGAAGGTGAAGGACAGGAACCGTACGTATCTCGACTAGACATTTGTTCCATTCTCTCGTCTCATTTTCAACCCCTTTCTTGTACACAACAGATTATCCCCCCTTTCCCAACTTTCTCAACTTGGTAAGGCGAATCATGTATCAGTTGGTACCCAGCTCGGACTAACAATACTGTATCATAGATACACCAGACACACCCGCCAAGCGATCTTCGTGGTACATTAGTCTGTTGAGCAAAAAGGCTTGATATGCCCGATAGAATATAGAAAAACGTGATGGACTTAATCTAGTGTACATGATTTTTTTGACTTTTTCCTACATGTTCTTGTTTTTTGTTGCTTTGTTGGTGGCGTTTTGGGAATGGTGAGAATAGATATCTTGAGCGCGGTATGGTTATACTTTTGTCTCTTAATGGGTTCCTCGCACTTGGAATGGCTTGAAGTCTTTCCTACCCTTTGTTATTGTTACAGTTCATGGTGGAAAAGGGAGTCGGTTTCTCTCGATTATTATTGTCCGCTTTTTGTACTTGTTTACCACATTTTGACTGGGAGTTGTCTAGTTTCTCTGTAGAGTTCTTCCAAGTCTGTTGCGGGCTGGACCAAGGCCAAATGTAAATTACACGTACATAGTGGAATGCATATCTATCGGCATACTGAGATACAAAGAGTACTGTGTCCTTTACATAAGGATGCAAATGGCCAGATATTTGAGAACAGGAGACGGACAACTTTTTTTTTTTACTTTTTTTTTATTTGAAAAAAACACTCAAGACACCACAAGCAGAGGACACACGACTTTGGTTACTTATAATAAGGTAAAGAGCTCTACACTGGTTTGCTTTCTCCCTCGCACTACGGTCGAGTTGCTTATGCCTCGGCCTCGGCTTCACCCTCCTCCTCCTCGAATTCTGTAACGAAAGGAAATTTGATCAGTCTCACGACACACGTAGCTATAATGGTCACAGCTTGTGGAAACTTACCACCCTCCTCTTCTGCGGTTGCGTCCTGGTATTGCTGGTATTCAGAGACCAAATCGTTCATGTTGGACTCAGCCTCAGTGAATTCCATCTCGTCCATACCCTCGCCAGTGTACCAGTGCAAGAAAGCCTTACGACGGAACATGGCGGTGAATTGATCAGAGATGCGCTTGAAGAGTTCTTGGATGGCGGTGGAGTTGCCGATGAAGGTGACGGACATCTTGAGACCCTTGGGTGGGATATCACAGACGGCTGTCTTAACGTTGTTAGGTATCCATTCAACAAAGTAAGAGGAGTTCTTGTTTTGTACGTTGAGCATCTGCTCGTCAACTTCCTTCATAGACATGCGACCACGGAACATGGCGGCAACAGTCAAGTAACGCCCGTGGCGAGGGTCAGATGCCGCCATCATGTTCTTGGCATCAAACATTTGCTGGGTGAGCTCAGGGACCGTGAGGGCACGGTACTGCTGGGAGCCGCGAGATGTAAGAGGAGCGAATCCGACCATGAAGAAGTGGAGACGAGGGAATGGCACCATGTTGACGGCAAGCTTACGCAAGTCAGCGTCTAAATTGGATCAATTAGTCTCGGGTTACTGCTGTAGAATTCGGAAATAACCAAATCACTTACTCAGTTGACCAGGGAAACGCAAGCAGGTAGTGATACCGCTCATGACAGCGGACACGAGGTGGTTAAGGTCACCGTAGGTGGGCGTCGTGAGCTTGAGAGTCCGGAAGCAGATGTCGTACAAGGCCTCGTTGTCAATGCAGAAAGTCTCGTCAGAGTTTTCCACAAGCTGGTGAACGGACAATGTCGCGTTGTAGGGCTCAACAACGGTGTCGGACACCTTGGGCGATGGAACAACGGAGAAGGTACACATCATACTGAAGAGAAGGGAGAGGATGAGCGGGATCCCTAATAGACTGAACACGAGACGCAAACTCACCGGTCGGGGTATTCTTCACGGATCTTGGAGATGAGGAGGGTACCCATACCAGCTCCGGTACCACCACCCAAGGAGTGTGTGATCTGGAAACCCTGCAAGCAGTCGCAGGACTCGGCCTCCTTGCGGACGACATCGAGGACAGAGTCAACCAACTCTGCACCCTCGGTGTAGTGTCCCTTGGCCCAGTTGTTACCGGCACCGGATTGACCGAACACAAAGTTGTCCTAGGGAAAACACGATAACATAAGCCAACCATCTAGACTTATCTAAAGCGCAGTCAGGAAAATCTAGTACTTACCGGTCGGAAGAGCTGGCCGAAAGGTCCAGCGCGAACAGAGTCCATGGTTCCAGGCTCCAAGTCAACCAAGACGGCACGGGGGACGTACTTGCCGCCAGTGGCCTCATTGTAGTAGACATTGATGCGCTCTAGTTGAAGGTCAGAGTCGCCGTGGTAGGTACCGGTGGGGTCGATACCGTGCTATTGACACCAGAGGAATATCGTAAGTCAAAATGCGCAAAGAGATACATTGAAAACAGGACGGTTCCTCCTGCGCAGCAGAGGGTTTCTTACCTCGTCTGAGATGACTTCCCAGAACTTGGCACCAATCTGCGAGAAAACAAGAGAAATGATGAATAACAGATAACAAGCTTTAGCAGCACGCAGCAGAGTGTTCCATACCTGGTTACCACATTGGCCGGTTTGCAAGTGAACGATTTCACGCATCCTGGTGTTTTAATCTGTGTGACTGCAACAGATTGCTCGCGATGAGTAACCGCGTACAAAAAAAAGACACCACTTCAACGTTTGCTGCTACCACGACAGTGAACAGCAACGCATACACGACAACAGAAGGAGTGTTCAAGACGGGAAGCCCAGGTTTTATAGAGTACTCTGTTGCGCGTCAAAGCGATCAACCTGGGGGATTCCCAGGTCCGGATTCAACTCCGCTCTGCCCCGTTCAACTTGTCTCAAGAAGGACGATGCGTGGTTGCTTACCTTTGAGTGCAGCAAGAGGAGAGATAGCAATAAAGAGGCAAAAGTAGGCGTTGCACCAAAGAGACCTTGTTGACCGGATGAGTGATGAAATGCAGGCGACGAGAGATGTCCGAACGCAAACAATGGCGGAAAAAGGACGGGGAGGGAAATGTGACCGGCTGGTGGAAACGAAAGCCGTTCGTGTGTGCGAGCAATAACAGTTTCCATATATAGATAATTCATATGTCTATATATGGGCATAAATGCACAACGCAACTCCGCTCTTGTTGCAAACACGCGTTTGGCTTACGCTTATTTAAGCACACGAGTCGTGTTTTCACTTGCCCCACCGTGTGCTTACCAGTTGCCTGCAACTTGCCATGCCCAGATTTAAGCATTAGAGAGCGATTACCCACACAATACCTGTTCCATGGTCGACGTTTCATTGTCCGCTTTCCAGAACAGGCGGTACCGTTGATGGGTAATCATGCGCAGTGGTGGTCGAATGTTTATCATTCCACTCGTTGTTCCCGCAGGAATGGACGTGAGTCCCCGTGGTCCCCCCCATACGCATGAATATATGAATAATACAAAATGTCACATTGTAAAGAGAAGAGCGATGCTCGATGCGTTCGCTCGACACGCGACGCGACGCGTCTTGCTTCCATGACCACGGTGCAGGTGGGCA
Source organism: Spizellomyces sp. 'palustris' (assembly GCA_006535965.1). NCBI lineage: Eukaryota > Fungi > Chytridiomycota > Chytridiomycetes > Spizellomycetales > Spizellomycetaceae > Spizellomyces > Spizellomyces sp. 'palustris'. The sequence continues at coordinate 44,505 of QEAR01000114.1, read as the reverse complement.
AAAATCCACTCCAATCCACTCTCACCCAACTTCTGAACACAACACCATGAGCAGAATATTAACAAGATTCCCGTTCCGATTCCGGCCTCCATTACCACTTGCAGTACACACCCATGTCCGCCCCGCACTTCACTTTCACACTCAAGGCCAGCCCCAAATCATATCCAGCCACAAAACTGCCACTTCCCTCTCTCTCGATGCCATAGCAGAAGACCTCACAGATCTTTCCTGGCGAGCATGGACTAAACTGCTCATAGTTGCAGTGTCTGGTGTCACAATTGGGTCGTTTATAGCAAGCCATGGTTCAGGATTGTTGGCAGATTGGGGAATATTTGTGTATGAACCTGATGATGACGATGACGACGATGATAAAGACGACGACGAGGAAGCGGTTCAGAAAAAGGAGGGAGAGACGATAGAAGCCAAAAGTCATCCCGCATTGGACCTGTCTGGGATATTTGGAGATTACAGACTCAATCTTGCGTACAACTGGAGCAACGCGGATGGTAAGCACTCAGATACCGATTTGTTGCTTTCTAACGGATCAAACGCCCATCCTTTTATCTCTTACAGCAAGTTACTTGACTCTCGCAAAAGCAAAGGTTGCAGCAGCGTTAGCAGATCTGGACTCTGTCGCCGAAGAAAAGAAACTGGAGGGAATGGATAAACGCGAGTTGTTACTCGTGCGAACATTTTTGGAGGACACACTCAAACTACTCAACGAGCGTGAGAGACAATTGCTCGCGAATGGGGACAAGTCGTCCACGGGACGTTGGGGATGGCTAAAATTTTGGTAGAGAACGCAATGCGGATTGTGGACACGGTAGCAACTAGGCAAAACAAATATATTCTAATACCAAAATAAATAACACGATGCAGCATATGATACAAATTCGTGCAAACGTCCCAATCTACACGTCACTTAGGCCTTCTTTTCCACTAACGCCAACAGCTGCTTGCTCTGACCCTTCAGGGAGGCAATGCCCTGGAATCGTTCACTGCCACATAGTCGGTCCAGAACCTGTCGTATCTCGTCCGCTCGCCACAGTTTTGAAATCTTTATCGTCATTCAACCCATGATCAGTATCACAATGTTCTGTTGCAGAAAATTCAAGTAGGAGTCATCTTCTTACCTCATCCTGATCATCAATCAGCTTTACACTTCGCCTGGCAACCACCATTATATCCTTTAGCAAATCCTTTACCCTCTCCTTTCCTACACTCCTCGGCCCATCTGCCTCTCCCTCAACTGCCTGCTGCAAGGTGCGGATAAAATTCTCTGCCAACTTTGGCAAAAGCTCTTTGACAAACTTGGTCCGCTCCTCATCCTCCGCTTTCGGCGCCTGTTTCATTATCCGGCTGATAATGTTGTACGCTTGGACTAGATTGTAAGCTTTGGCATCGACAGACGGAGAGGTGAAGTCTACGAGGGAGGGCAAGAGTTCCCAGGCGTAGACCGGATACCGGTTGATGAGATCAAGGAAGATAACGGGCTTGACGCGGGTTTTGTTCTTGGTCATAAAATCAGACAGGGTTTCTTGGTAGATTGATGCGACGCGGCTCATGGACCTGGTATTTGGCACCTGAAATGCAAAGAGCCATTAAATCTCAAACCACACCTGGAAGAATACACCAGCACGACAAACTTGTACACACCTCCTTTGTCTCGACCTTGCGCTTCTTAGGTGTCTTCTTCACCTCCTTCTTAGGAACCGGTTCCTTCACATGGCTTAAGATCCTGGTCAACAGTAACGAAGCCCCATTACACAACCCAAACAATGTGGCATCCGCTGCTCGGTGCGCATACTCATGCACCTCCCTCAATACCTCCACAGCCCGATCGGCATTCAGAGCAGGCTCCGTCGGAACTTCCCTGAGCCTGAAAAGCTTGTTTTTAACGAGGGATTGGAGTTTATCGTGGAGATCCTTGTCGTCTGTGCTACGCGAAGTGCTTGTGACGAGCTTGATGAGGGGCATGATGAGCTCGATGACGAGTGGCTGTTGAGGAGATTTACGGAGGAAGATATCGAGGAGGTCAACCACGCGGAGTTTAAAGTGCAATACTTGATTTTTGACATCTGGAAAGAGAGGAGATTCATAAGAAATGGAGATGTGCAGGAGGATACATTACAGGCTTCAGTCACAATACCTTTCTTTGCGGTCGTTATTTCCTTCCGCTGACGGAAAATGTCTGCCAGTTTATCATCAAATGCCTCCATTTCATCGTCATCCAAAAACTCTTCTTCGTCTGAATCATCATCTTCTTCATCGACGGCGGCATTGCCTAGCGCTTCCTTGATTTTAAGTCGAAGCTCTTCGTCCACCTCTCCAGATTCATCATCATCTTCATCTTCGTCTTCGTCCTCTCCTTCATCTTCTTCGTCATCATCGTCCTCTTGCTTAGAATCAACATCCATCGCATCACCACTAATCATTTCAACATCCTCTTCCTCTTCTTCCTCCTCTTCAAACAGCTCCTGAGCACCGGCAACACCGCCCTTTGCAGATAGTACCTAGCAAATACATCATTTAGACAGGCTGGCCAACAAACCAATCAAAAATAAAATGCAAACCTCAAAGATAAGGTCCAATGACTTTTTCGTCAGCTGGTTACTAAACACTTTGAACACATCCTGTGACAAACTCCTAACGAGAGCTGAAGGTTTCGCCAAGAAACTTATCAAAATATCCACCAAAACCTCGATAGGAGCGAGATCTTCTTCCATATCGTCAGCATCCTTTGCCTTTCTCTTTTCAGGACTTGCAGATTTGTCCTGGAAGAACAGGTCAAAACAGTTTTTCAGTTCGTCGAGAACGCCAACAGCTTCCGCCGGCTCAATGTAGACGTGGAGGAGAAGATGGAGGAAGAGTAGCTCAAAGGCCTTGTATTGAGCCAAGACGTCTCGGTTTTGGGACACTTCGGTTTTGGTAATCCGCTTTTGAATGGAGTGAAGGGTGGATGTTGCGTTTTGAACGGTTTGTTGGGCTTCTTGGTCTAGTTCCACGAGGAGCGATACGCGCTTGTTCTTGCAGAGATCCACCGTGAAGGTCTGGAGATCATTTGCCCAATACTGGCCGTCTAACATGGTTCCTGGAGCCAATCGCGTTTCTAAGTGGAACAAAAATTCAACATTGTGCATACCAGTCGATCCAGAGTAAACGGCGAGAAAACGTTACCTCCAGTTGATTTCAAAGTAATTCCCGCAAGAGTTGCCAACAAACTACCTAGTTTTTCCGTGCAAAGTTCCCTAGTAGCGTCGGATACCTCAGGACGGGGGACTTGAATCACATCCACCTTTGGATCCGTTTTTTGAACCTTGAAAAAAGCATGAAGCCACACAAAACGCGCAATCCGCTGGATCCATTTTTCCTCTTTGGGGATCTTTCCGTTCTTTAATAGAAGCAACATCTGGTCTACGGCCCATTGCCGGCGTTGATTCACATTATCCGCCTCCCCTGCGTCACCCGGTTCACCTTGGTTTATGAACATATCTTGGAGATATTTGATGTAGGTTTCGATTCCTTCTCCTTCCAGGCTACCCAAGATGCTCTCAACTGTTTTTGTCTTGGTCACCTGATCGAACCTCTGATGTCCATTCTTTCCGACCAGCTGCAACACCAACTGCAATGCAACATCCTTCCGCACTTTAGCCACAGTTGAAAGCATGTTCGCCGTCTGTTTGGCGACTTTATGCAGGTAATTATCGTGTTTAGCGAGGTTGTTGATCAGTGTGCGGAGGAGCTGAGGTGTAAACAAGAACGGAACCTCGGTCGCATCAAGACGGGGAAGAATCTTTTGAAAGAGGAGTAGACCAAGATATTTGCGTTCGTAAGAGGAGGAGAACAGTGCGTCATCGAGGACACTCCATAAATCCCGAATGGAGATCTTGCCCAACGGAGGGGTGGTAAGCACAGCATCCAATAACGCGTCCCATACCAAGTGAACGCGGGGAATAGTGTACGTTGACTCTTTCAGAATCTCGACAAGCTGTGCCTTGTTCTTGGTGTGGAGGACTGAAGCATCTCTCCATGACGGGAGGACGGACGCCCAGGCAAACTTTGGATAGCGAGATTGCATGACAATAGCAAACCACAGCTCCTCTGGACCCTCAATCCCCTTGCCCAGAACAGTAGGGATTACATATTCCACAGCCTCCGTCTCTAGTTTTGTTCCTTGTAGCTTCTCAACCATAGTCATCAACACCTTGAAGCAAGTCTCCTTGATGTACGACTTGCTCGATGCATATTTGAGAACCCTCGTCACCATCTCCTGCACATCTTCAATAGTGGTATGTGGTCTTGCCAACATGTCCGCCTGACATATGGCCATCAACCCAAAGATCCGTCCAAAGAGGATATCCCGCTCCTCCTGGCCTTTTGCTCCTTCGGTTTGTGTTAGTTTGGCGAGTAGAGAGAGGGCCGTTGAGGCTCGAAGAAATTCCAAACTTTTAAGCAACTGAGCAAAAAAAAGTTAGCCATTTTTTTTCTGATTCATTCTCGTTAGGGCGGCTCAACACACACCTCTGTCAAAGCAACCGCAAATCCCTGCCGGGCTCCATCCCTCGAAGAAGGCAGCCCTCTCAGTAATCGCTTAATACCGTACGATACATCCTGTGCGCAAAGTTGGTCCAAATTATCGCCTGAAGGCGTTGAGACGGCGTTTTCCAATGTTGGGTGGAGATCATGCTGGAATGTGTACAGAGCGCGGACCAGTTTGTCGGCAGCCTTTTGACGTACTATGGGGTCGACGGAGGCCAACTCCCAGTACAGTGCCATCATATCGTTGGACATTTTTGTATGAGTTCTGTTACTGGCGTCCCACCCGTCCAAATGTCCCAGTCGACTCGCTTTGTAGAGTGTTTTGCAGACAGTCCTGGCGATCGTTCTCGCCAAAAAGAATGAGAGCTGTGCCACTTTTCCCATTGGCTAATCGCATTGCACAGTCATCTGTAAATCATCCTTCACAGAGTGATTACGCAAACATCAAGTAAACCTTTTTTTTTATTTGTTGGTCAATTATGAACCCCTCACTCATCTCATCCAACTAGTGTGCACTCATTTATATTGCTAGCATCCAAGAGGTATTATCTTCTTACAGGAATGAAATCTACATAGCGGCAATAACAGCCAAACCCAACCCAATGATACCCATGACAGAAGGTCCAGTACCTTGAGCGCTGTTGACTACCTCACCCTTGGCATTCTTGAACGGTGGGGAGACAGTCTTTCCATTTGGAAGCTTGATCTCAGCAGGTTGTCCGATGGCCTTTTCAATCGTCTGGAAAACTCTGTTGACACTCAAAGGCTGGGCGGCACAAACGCCTTGAACATCCTTCAACTCTTGGTCGTTCAAAGTGCCCTGGCAGGCTGCGAGGCTATTGAGTTTTCCCAAAGCGTCGCATGTGCAGGAGGCGAATTTTGTTATTGCCGTGTCAAAGGCCTCGGAGGGGTAATCGATGGACTGGGTAATGGCAGCCTGGACAAAAACACTTTCACAATTGACGAGCCCGGACAATAGTTGCATGCAATCTAAAGGGAAGGATGATCATGAATCAACACGTGTCATGTTATGGGTATATTGCCTGGTTTTGGTTATTTACCTCCTCCTGGTAGATTGTTTGGGGAGTTGGGAAATGGGTTCGTCGGAGCACTGGTGGCTCTCGGGACAGGCGCTACACTCGGCGCTGTACTTGGCCTCACAGTGGATGGTCCCGCGGTCTGCCTAGATGGAGCACCTGTTGGGAACGCCGTTGGGAGCGCCGTTGGGAGTGCCGATGGGAATGCAGTGGGGAACCCAGATGGCACAGATGGGAGGGTCAATGAAGGAAGTGGACGCGGCAGCGACACAGGGCCACCTTCATTCTGGGCAACCACCACGCTGACCAGCGACAATGTGAGAATAGCAAGTCCGTGCATGGCTTTGATGAGGCTGGTGATGAGGACTGGTAGATGTTGAGATGGTGAGGATGGTCCGAGTAGATCGCTAGTTATTTATATAGTTTCAACATCACAGTCATTCTTGTTCCATCTTTTTTCTTTTTGTGGTTTTTTTGGGTTGCTTGGTGCTGCTGCTGAGTAAACAAAAGAGCTGCGGAGAAAGAATTTGAGAGTTCAAAAAACCAGCCATTTTCATTCCTCGTTACGCCGTTTCGGGAAGGTCATTGATCGTGGTGCGATAAATGGATTAAGATTTTTGAGTTTTTAGCGCGAACGCGCAGCCAAACATCTATCCCAGCATCCTTGATTCGCTTTTTGTTTTTGTTTGTCAAATCGTTATACTTATTTCATGCGTACACAACGACACTGCCACCTTCGCTTCCCATTCAGCGGTCTCACCCTGTTGGAATGGGCGACAAGGTGTGCTGTGAATGCAGGACAAACGATAGATCCGCATCACGGGCTATAGGGATGGCGGGGAGATACAAATGTAAAAAGACAGATGCAAAGCGATGGGCTCAATTTAGTACATTATGCAGTCCTCCACAAGAAAAGTTGCAGTCCAAAACCTCGGACATGTCCTCAGTCAAACACGATTTGTATAATAAATAAATACTCTAGTGTATTATACTATGCAATCCGTCCTTCAGACCCTTTTCGTCGATCTGATTTCGTGCCTCTACCGCGTTTAGCACTCTGCGCCTTCTACCCCAAGAATTATAAAAACAGAAAACACACTAAAAATAAAACATTACCCTATCAAAACTTACATCGGATGCCGCTAATGCGTTCTCAAGGTCATTAAGTGTAGATCGGAGTTCATCTTCAAGTCGAGATTGTTGCTGTAACATTGTGTGTAAGACGGGGTTTTTTTGAATGGTTAAGAGTGTTTTTTACTTACGGTGGGTAACCCGTATTCGTCGTTATGGGAACCTTTTGTTGGGGATATTTCGGTTATGAAGAGGGGTTTGGAGAGGAGTTTGGGTTTTATGAGGGGGTTGATGTCAGAGTAGGTTGCTGACTGGAAACAAGACTTGTTTTTTGTGAGTGAGGTGAGCAAAGTGTGGAAAATACGGTAACGTACATCTTCGAGTTCGTCAAATGTTCCTGTGGGGGTGTATGTGGTGCTTTTTGATGCTGCGATTCGGCGTTGTCCTGTTGATAGACGGGTAAGAAGAAGGGATTGTGTTGTTTTTGGGTGGTTGGGAGCTGACCTTTTTTGAGGTATGCTGGATAGGGTTACGAGAGTTGTTAAAAAGTCAATGTTGAAAAAAAAAAAAAGGATCGGGCGGTGACTTACCATTCCATACCCGCACAGTGTTATCCCACGATGCCGATACATACTGTCACCACCAAAAAGAAGACATTTAAAATATATAAGAACAATAGAACACTGTAGGTTTTTGTTATTTTTCTTTCTTACCTGATTCCGAACCGGGATGTGTATAATACACCGAACTTCATCCGTATGTCCCACATTCTTTTGCACCAACTCATCCTTTTTATCCGGATCAAACACACGTATAATCTTATCTTGCGACCCGGTGATGATACTCCCGTTTACATTGTCGATACAGAGTGCGGTACAGGGTGCGTCGTTGTTGATGACGCGGAGACAGGGGATACCTTCTGGAGGCCAGATACGGATCGTACGGTCCTCAGAGGCTGTTATCCATTGTTTGTGGATGTCGTTCCATTTGATCTGATTTGCGTTAAAAGGCGAAAGTGTTTCAGGTAAAAAGGTTATTTTGCTTTACCTGTGTGACTTCGGCTTCGTGGCCTTGTAAAATGGCTTGTAGGAGCATTTCGGTCCCTTTTGGTGAGAATTTACGGATATAAGCAAGTTTATCTGCTGAAGCGTAGGCAAACTCGTTTCGTTCTGGGCAGTAGGCAAGGTCGAGGATGATGCCATCCGCAGCGAGTTCTTCTTTACCGAACCCTGCGTGGGCGTTTCGAAAGACGTCATGGCGCTGGAATTGGGAGGTGGTGGTCATGTACTCCCAAATGCAGATACGACGATCGAATCCGGAACTGAGCTTGTTTATTTGTTTTGTGTGAGGATGGCATTGTAGCGTATCTGGTGGGTTTGTAAAGCAAAAGGGTACATACCAGCCAATGGGTCCCATCCCTCGCAAAACATGCAATTCCGGTAACGGCTCCCTTGTGTTCTTCCAACGTGTATTTGAGCGACATGCCCGCAACACGATTCGTTACACCATCAGCAGCCAGTCCCGTTGGATCAACGCCTTCCTTGTCTTTATCATTAAATGCTTCTTCTGGTACGAATTTAACGGCTTCCTCATTGTATCCCCATACATCTGCGTGTAGAGTGTGAGTATCCATCGTTGTTTGTATTTGTACTGCGTGGATAGGCAACTTACGGAGTTTGCTATCTTCAAAACCAGATATCAAGAGATCCAACTCCTCGTAATACAACAAGGACACGACGCCCGGTTTGGATGGCTCGTCTTGACTCTTTCGGCGGACATCATCCAACCCCTCCAAACTCCGATTGTTTTTCAATTTCAGTATCTTGTTTTCTGGGTCGATTTCGTGATCTTTTTTGCGTAGGGTTCGCAAAGCATCTTGGGTGAGCAAGAGTGTGGATGCCGGGTCTTCTTCTACACGTTCCCAAGAGTTGAGTTTGGCTGTAACGCGTTTGTGGAGGGCTGCCTGTTTTTTTCGGCGTTCTTCGGGGTCGCGGGAGAATGTGTAGAGCACGGGGGCTTCTTCTTGCTTTTCTTCTTTGGGAAGGGTGAGGACTTCTTTGCTGTGACGAGCGGGTCATCAATGCGTGTCAGGTTGGAGTTGGAATGGAGGGTGTATGTGTGTGTTTGCCCTTACCTGTACATGAAGGTATTCAACTGCAGACGTTCCCATTTGCGAATCACGCCGTCGTCTCCTCCACTAAAGATCAGTAATGGTTCCTTGGAAGCTACCCAAAAAAAACACGGACGAGCCAAAAAAAAAAAAAGTCAATATATACATGTAACCACCATATCATGGCAACTTTGGTCAAATCCAAAAAACAAAAAGTACATACTAAACGTCAAACACTCGACGACATCGGTATGCCCCGGCAAAACCGTCAAAGCCGCAAAAGGATTAAACTTCCACACAACGATACTCTTGCGATTCGTCGCAGCAAACACTTCATTCACTTCCGGGACAAACAAGAGGTGTTTAAAGGCAAAACCGCCACTACTATGTTGAAACCCTTCCTCCCCCGTCCGTACAAAGTCCGATACCTAAAGAAGATACCTTGAATATAACGTTGAACATTTCGTACGACGAGGCGGTGGTTCTTACATTGATTCCACTTCGAGGGTCGTAAACAATGGGAACATTGGAATTTGTTGTGATCCATAGCGTCTGTGTGGGGAGGACGTAGCAGAGAGATGTGACCGTATCACTTTGGATCCGGATCAGAAACAACAACACTGAAAAACATTTGGAAATAAAAGGATACAGGGGTTTTACCTTAACCCATCAAACTTTTGCAACAAGTTGCCATCCAAAGACCAAAGTTTCACGGACCGATCAAATGACCCTGTAATCAACCTTTGGATAATCAGACTCTGTCCTCGACACAAAAAGTGGGGGATTTTTTTTTGCTTACCAGCTATTATCAGCATCTTTACCATAAATCATACAAGAAATCGCCGCATCGTGCGCATTGCTAACCACATTCGACACCCGTAGCTTGAGGTTTCCGTGATGAGGGATATCGTATATAATAATTTTACGATCATACCTATAACCCAAAACACACATTCACCGTTCTCAATTTTCCAAAACGTGTTTTTGTTGAACGAAATAGTATTTTCGTATGACGTACCCAGCGGAATAAAACCTCCCCTCACACGACACGATACAACTCACGATATCAGAGTGTTCGGTACAGGATACGGATTTACGTTCGAGGATATCGGATGTATGTGTTTCTTCTGTGCTGACGAGTTGGAAGACGCGGACTTGTCTGTTACAGCCTACCATGATTTGTTGACGGCGAGAGTTGTATGCGAGAGAGTAGATGGGGGAGCCCGTCTAAGATGATGAAAAAAAATTATGAAAAGATGGGTGTGTAGTGATTTAGGGGGGGTTTTTTTTTGGTTACCTCGATTTTTTGGAGGACTTTGCCGTTTCCCCATGCGATCAACATCCCATCAATCGCGCATGAAAATAACAGTTTATGCTCCTTGCTAATGCATATGTTACTCGTGCATCAGCTCAAAAGTGAAACAAAAAGAAAGTACCAGTACAAAAGCCCCGTGATCCAACCAACATGTTCAGAGAGTGGCGAAGAGAGTTTCCCTGATTCCTCCCATACGCGGATAATCGCATCTAGAGAAAGTTCAAAGGTTCAAACACTTTCGATATGTGTAAACTCTTAAATTTTACCTTCACCCCCACTGTAGATTTCGCGTCGGAAGGGGTTATATTGGAGGGCTAGAATGGGTTTGGGGTGGGCGTCTGGAATCGTTTGGCGGTATTCCATCGTTGTGTTTTTTTTAGTAGATGGATTAGCGTCTGTGGATTAGAAAAAAAGGATATTGGGGACGACGAGATTGTGAGTTGTGGGATCGCGCTTACGTATCGCGTCACTCTATGTGAGAGATCGCTAATCTTTTAAAAGTTGCATGCTGGTTTCGGCTGCCCATTCAATGGCAATAGTAGCTCATCCAGCACCAATAAACTTAGCAGCCAAAAGCATTTAGGTGGCATTCGTGTGAATCTCAGTAGTTGGACAAATCGTATTTACCAGTCACCATGATAGAATACTCCAACCCTCCCACCATTCGGGAAATCAGAATATCATGATTTTCACAAGTTCCTGTAACATCACGTCCACGGCCATTTATTTCGACTAAAAGTCCGTTACGAAATCTCGTTCATGTCCACAAATCCTTTTTAATATTCAACAAAACGTAGAGGTGAAATTCACTTCCCAATTTTCTGTTGGGAGTACAGTTTAAGGAAAACAGCATCATATACCATTTCACATTAAAAGGATAGTGCAATGTGAGAGCCACGTACCAATTCACCCGTGTATTTGGTTTTTTTCAAACATGTGAATCGTGAGTAGATGCAACCGAAACGTTGATGCGGTCTTAAGGAGGGAAATGCTGACTTACCAAAAGGACAAGGAAAATGGAACGTGACTAGATACAACAGATGAACCCAAATTTCAAAGCAATGCTGGTGACGTGATGATAGATATAACGACACCCAAAGAACGAGCAACAAAGCAATGGATAACGATTTATTCAATATCAGATGTGCATTGCAGTCTTGCAATATAAACAAACACATTCGAGTGCACTAAATCTTGTATTGACATGGCAACAACTAACCCCATTAGGTGAATGCCATAGAGCGTGTGTTTAGTTTTGCGTTTATTTTACTGCGCACCTTCTGTTTTTACAAGATTCCTCTTCCCGGGCCTGGATCCATCCTTTTTTTAAAAACTTGTGACGTTTTGTGTTTTGTGAACCTCGCGTCATGTCAAATGCCGCGCAACATGCTCTACAGCGGCAACTCAAAGGTATGGCTTTTCAACATGTAAATCTCCAAGATGGGTGGGTTGTCATGAATATTGGTTGGTTTTGGGCAGAGTTGATGAAGCATCCGATCCCGGGGTTTCGCGTCGCCATGAAGGATGATAATATTTTTGAGTGGGAGTGAGTTTTTTGTGTTTTTGTTTTGTTTTGTTGTGATAGCGGTTAAAGGTTTGTTTTGTTGTTCTGTTTGTTAGGGTGGGGATTATTGGTCCGTTTCGGACGCCGTATTCTGGGGGGTATTTCTTGGTAAGTTGACGATAATAGAGTCCGTACAAATTTTGTATTGACTCGTTCAAAACAGGCAACTCTCAAATTCCCACAAGACTTCCCCTTCAACCCCCCGACCTTCACATTCAACGCCCCCTTTTTCCACCCCAACGTCTACCCCGACGGTCGTCTCTGCATCTCCATCCTTCACCCCCCAGGTGACGACCCCCTCTCTGGTGAATCCGCCTCAGAACGATGGAACCCAACTCAAAGTGTCGAAAGCGTCCTTTTATCCATTTTATCATTACTGAATGATCCGAATTGTTCGTCACCTGCTAATGTGGATGCGGGGGTATTGTATCGGAAGGATCGGGGGGCGTTTGAGGAGATTGTGCGGGCGCAGGTGGAGAAGAGTAGGGGGGATATTCCGGGGGATTTGGTTATGCCTACCAGTGGTGCGTAATGTTGATTGGTGTTGGGATGTGTTTTTTGTTCATGTGTTTTTTTTTTTTGGTTTTTTGTAGAAGCGGATTTTGTGATTAAGCCACCGCCTCCGACAGATGATGATGAGAATTTTTGGTATGAGGATGATGAGGATGATGAAGATGATGATGAGGAAGAGGATGAAGAAGAGAATGAGGAAGAGGATGAAGATGATGACTCGTCTGATTAATAAAATAAATGCAAAAAAAACACTAGATGAATGCTGCACTGCACATGTACCAATTGGGTATTGTTTTTCCTAAGGTTGTGTGTTTTTTTTTTCTGCCAAAACGAGGAGTACCCAAAAAGTCTGATTGCATTCCTAAGTTTTCTTTTTTCACATGATCTCTGATCCGTTACAAAAGTTTATACATGCTCACGAATGGTTTAGACCATTGTTTATATTTTTGAACAAAACAGGAGGGTGTTCCATCGTAACATGCATGGTTGCAAGACATACCATGCTGACATCACATTCACACGTGACCACCAAAGCAACCTTCTACTGGTACTCTACACTATGGTAGCATTATTTCCAAAAACAATGATTTGGCGAGGAATTCGAGCTGGTACGTTATACCCTCCCCTCTCCCCCTCCCACTCCAAATCCAACCCAACCCAATTCCATGTTCAGGCCCCCAAGGATCATTCCACCAACCCCGACTCGGCGGATGGCTCTGGACCGTCCCGCTCACGACATTCTGTCTAGGAACATGGCAACTCTACCGCCTTGATTGGAAATTGGATTTGATTCGGAAATGGGAGGAGAGGATGGGGAGGGGTGGTATACCTCTTCCCAAAACGTATGTTAACCATCATGTACTTTTGACACTCTTACACACAAATGTGCAAGATGACGTATGATCATGATAGGATAACGCCATTGGATGAATACACCCGCGTAACCCTAACAGGCCAATTCACAACGCCGGATATCCATCTCGGTCCACGCACACGTACGGACGTACCACCCGCTCAATCGAATCCGGTTGGGTATTTTGTTGTGTCGGGGTTTAGGAATTGTGATGGGCGGGTTGTTTTGGTGAATCGGGGGTGGGTTCCTCGAGGGGGTCATGTGCAGGGTGTTGAAGGGGATGTGCGGATTGAGGGGGTTGTGAAGAGGGGTGAAGAGGTATGTTTGAGGATGTGAGTGAGGATGTGAGGGTGAGAGGTGTGTTGATGTGTTTTGTTTTTAGGGATCGATATTCATGCCCGTGAATCGACCAGGTAAATCAACGTGTTAAAGAATCGTATTTACTGTGTATAAAACATATCTTTGTACAGATAAAAATGAATGGTATTGGATGGATTTAAAGGGTATGGCCTCGTACGCGGGTGCAGAACCCATCCTTATTGAACTTTTAAAAGGTATAAACAGAATTGGTATTTTTCGTGAAATTGATATTGATGAATTTTTTGAAAGATTCGGAATTGAATAAAGGGTTGGAGGAGCCCCCGTTTCGGCGGAGGTCTTTTACGAATTTTAGGAATAATCACTTACAGTATGCTATTACGTGGTATGTTTTTTTTTTGTTTTGGCGTTTGTTTGTGTTTGTGTTTTGGGGGTTTTTAAAGAGTTTTCTTGTTTTGGTAGGTATGGGATTATGCTGTTTTCGAGTGCCGTGTTGTGGAGGGGTCGACGGCGGGCACGCTAGACTTTCGCATATGTATAAAATGTACACGTTAGTAGCGGGGTTTTAGGTATGGGGATGACCGGGTTTAGAGGCGAGGGCGATAGGTTACATTTTAGCATATTTAAGCAGTGTATGTGTCTTGTATTGGGGATGTTGATACATGTCGCCGACCACAAGAGCAATACAAAATGTCGGTTGCATCTGGCCATGACGCACAAAAAAGGCAAAAATACAAAACAATTCAGATTCAGAATGGGTATGTCACCCCTGCGTTTACATGTTTACAAGTCTTTTAAATCCTCTGAATCTTGTTCTCGGGCTTGCGATCCTTGTAAAGGGCAATCAGCTTTTTAGCCTTGGCAGCAATGACATCAGGAACCAGTCCAAATTTCTTGTACAAGTCCTAAAAACCCAACATCATCATCAGCATCATCATCATCAACAGCACATGGAAAATTAAAAATAAAACGTACCTTGTAAGGCCCACTCGCACCAAAAGTATCAATCCCAATCGTCAAATGCGCCCACTTTTGCCATCCAAATGTTGACATGGCTTCAATGCTCACCGCAGGGACGCCATCCAAAAAGACGGATTGCTGGTACTCGACCGATTGCTCCTCAAAGAGCTCCCAACAGGGCATTGAAACGACACGCGCAGCAATGTTTTCAGTGGCGAGCTGAGCAGCCGTGTCGACCGCAAGCGAGACTTCGGAACCCGTGGCAACCAATATGACCGAGGGGTTGGGTGCGTCTTCAAGGACGTAGGCGCCTTTACGGACGGCTTCGATCGAGGAGCCGGCGAGTTGGGGGAGATTTTGGCGGGTGAGAATCAGGACAGAGGGGCGGTCGTGGGCTTCAAGAGACACGAGGTAAGAGCCAGAGACTTCGTTGCCGTCCGCGGGTCTAAAGTTGAGAATGTTGGGCATGGCGCGCATGCAGGCCAGCGTCTCAATGGGCTGGTGGGTGGGACCGTCTTCGCCCAATCCAATCGAGTCGTGGGTCATAATGTACAAAACGTGGTGCTTGGACAAGGCGCTCAAACGGACCGCACCGAGGGCGTAGCTGATAAAGTTGAAAAAGGTGGCTCCAAAGGGAATCAAGGCTCCGTAACCAGAGATGCCGTTGCAAATAGCGGCCATGGCGTGTTCGCGGACACCAAAGCGAATGTAGCGGCCCTTGTACGAGCCGAGTTTAGTGGACGGGGGTTGAAAGTCTTCGGCGCCCTTCCATCGGGTTAGATTGGAGCCAGTCAAATCGGCGGAACCACCAATGAGCTCGGGAAGCTGCGGGGCAATCTTGTTCAAAACGGTTTCAGAGAGCTTGCGGGTCGCCACGGGGGGGTCGCTGGGCTTGTAGGTGGGCAAGAGGTCTTTGATATTGTCTGGGAGTTTTTTGGCGAGGCGACGCTTGAAATCAGCGGCGAGCTGAGGAAACTGCGCAGCGTAGCGGTCAAAGAGCTGGTTCCACTGGGCTTCTGCGTCTTTGCCCTTTGCAGCCACTTTAGCGTAAAAGTCATAGACTTGGTTGGGGACATTGAATTTCTGGTCGGGGCTAAAGCCAAATTTGGCTTTTACTTGAGCGATATCGGGTTCGCCGAGGGGAGCACCGTGGACCTTTTCCTCTCCCTGATTCTTTGATCCAAAGCCAATGGTGGTGCGGACCTGGATCAAGGACGGTTTGTCTGTGACTTTTTTTGCTGCTTCAATAGCGGTGGTCAAAGCGGCAATGTCCGAGTCACCATTTTCGACAAACTGAACGTGCCAGCCATAAGATTCGTAGCGCAAGCGAACATTTTCTGTAAATCCGAGGGCGGTATCGCCGTCAATCTGAATGTGGTTGTCATCGTACAAGGCAATGAGCTTGCCCAATTGCAAGTGACCAGCCAAGGAAGCGGCTTCCGCTTGGACGCCCTCTTGCATGCAACCGTCACCTAGGATGCAATAGGTGTAGTTGTCAATAAGATCAAAGCCAGGCTGGTTGAATTCAGCGGCGAGGTGGGTCTCTGCAATGGCGAGACCGACGGCACTGGCGATGCCCTGACCGAGGGGGCCGGTAGTCACCTCGATCCCTGGTGTGCCGTGGTTTGCCTCTGGGTGACCTGGGGTTCTGCACAAGAGTCATGCACGAGCGTTAGTGAGTTTGCATAGACGAGGGGGCAACCAGAAGCTTGTGATCGAGAGCAGGCAAACGAGACAGGATGGAAAACCCAATCTCTCTGTTTATCCCATAAAAGAAACCCTTACTTTGAGCCTATTTGACGAAAGGATTGCAAGTCCTGCATGGACAAGTCATAGCCGAGGAGGTGGAGCATGACATACTGCAAGACACATCCGTGACCGTTTGACAAGACAAAGCGATCGCGGTTAATCTACAAAAAAAAGAAGAGTGAGTATGATAATAATAATAAAACAAAAAAGAAAAGAAATACCCAGTGAGGGTTCTGTGGGTTGGCAGAGATGAAGCGTGAAAACAAGACGTGAGCCATGGGAGCACATCCCATGGGAGCGCCTGGATGACCAGAGTTTGCCTTTTGGACTACATCAGGTGCGAGTGTGCGAATCGTGTTGATGGCAAGCGTGTCTGTAGCCATTGTTACTGATGAGTGATGAATGGATGAACGTAAAAAGAGTGTGAGAAAGTGGGAAGATCAAAATACCCCCTAATAAGAATCACGTGATAATAAAGATTAAAAGTACACGTGAAATGCCATGGCTATGGGAGGGAGAGAATGCTAGTGAGAGAGAGAGAGTGAGAGAGAGAGAGAGATCAAGTGAATAACCACTAGGGAGAAAGAGAGAGAGAGAGAATAGAGCGAATCAATTATGAACGAGAGAAAGAGTGAATCTAAGAGAGAGAGAATGTTAGTGTGTGTGAGAGTGATTTACAACAACAGGTGAGAAAGAAGATTACACGTGTGTGCAAAAGGAATAACAAGTGAGAATAATCTTGTGTGAGTGTGCATAAGAGAGATCACATGATGTACAATGACAGGTGAGAGACAACGAGTGAATCATCTTGTGAGTGAATGTGTTTGTGAGAGACAGTAAGAACAACGTGTGTGAGAATAGATTGCTACAATCAATGGGGGATTAGAGAGAATGAGAGAGAGCGTGTTTCCAATGAGATATTTCATATACTCACACAGAGAGAGCCTCGGAAAGCCTCCCCCACTCTGAGAGACACTGCATTGAACAAGAGGAAATAAACACAATCTACACCCAAATTGGGAACAAATGATCACATGATTTATAATGGGAATGTCTTTTTGCCTTTCAACACACTCCTCAACTTTCTTTTCATTACGACAAAATGACATTCTCTCACCTTGTTTCTGTTGAAGAGCTCCTCCGTGACGATACAGAGTTCAGGGCGCTAAACAATGCTAACCGCTTACTTACCTTTACACGAACTGTAGAAGCCGACAATGACTTGAAGCCGGCGTGCAAGTGGGATTCTCGGTACTATTCTGCCGCCAAGGTCCATTTGG
Source organism: Spizellomyces sp. 'palustris' (assembly GCA_006535965.1). Lineage (NCBI taxonomy): Eukaryota > Fungi > Chytridiomycota > Chytridiomycetes > Spizellomycetales > Spizellomycetaceae > Spizellomyces > Spizellomyces sp. 'palustris'. The sequence continues at coordinate 27,196 of QEAR01000114.1, read as the reverse complement.
TGGAGAGACTGGATCCAAAGTTTGTAGTCCCTGAAGAATATTACCCATCTGAGTAAGGTTTGCCTCAGTTTATACAAACAGTGCTCTCATTCTAGCTGACTTTTGGGCATGTCAAGAGTTGAGCAAACATGACCTTCTTTTTGAGGCGACCCGCGAACAAATACTAGACGATGAGGTTCCGAATCCCGGCATATACCTCAGTTTCTTTAGTCTATTGAGGGAATTGATTGCCGCTGGGTCCAGGGAAACCTGGGATTCTGACGCCAGCGACGGTCCGACACAGGGAACGAGAGATGAACACAGGGCTGACAAACCAGCAGAAACCGCTCTTCTTATCTTCCTGGACCTCTGGAATTCCCTCGACATTTGTGGACCAGACAGGTTTGAAATTGATGAGACCATGATGGAATCGGTTGTTCGCTGCGAACGTTTTAAAGGTAGCCTGAGCATTCAGGGCGCGCTGGTAAAGTATGAGACAGATGGACATGGTGTGATCACCCACGCCTACCGAGGAGGGAGAAAGCGAGCGAGCACCACTGTCGTCTTTGGCATTGAGGCAAAGCGCCACCTGCACCTGCGTAGAAAAGGCAATGATGTTGCCATCGCGGCTCAGGTGGCCGCTGAAGCGATCGCTATCGCTCAACGTAACGAAGAGAAGAAATCACGTGGGACACCTGAGGTATTTTTTGTAACTATTTAGATGCCGACATTCCTCTTTTTTTTTAGCTGAATTTTTCCGTGCTTTTGCGCATCGATAGGTCTTTATTTTTTTCATTCATCACCGCCGGTGTTACATTGTGTCCGCGGTGTTTTCAACCAATTATTTGAGCAATCTTGAAGGCGCTGGTCTGGGTGCGGAAGATTACTTGGTGCTCAAAAAGACAAAGGAATTTGATTTGGCAAAAGGCGATCACAGGAAAAAGGTTGCCAAATGCGTGGCTGCCCTATTCCGCTACTTGAAGAGCGGTCATGCCCGCATGGGAGTGCTGGATTTCGAAGCACGCGGCCGCAGCGTAGTTGGAAACAATGAAACCCTTCAAGCGGAGCAATCGGACTGTCCAAAATCTCTTTCGAATCATTGAAACTCTCACAGAGAGGGAGAGAGACAGAGAGAACACGGACACGCACACGAACGCACACACACACATGTGAGAGAGAAAATGACTCTTCACATTCCCCATCAGGCACACACACACACTCGTGCATATTGATTTCTTACATGCTACTTTTGCAATTCATCCCTTCAACTATAATGCAACACACATTTCACACTCTCCCAATCACTCGTCTCACACTCTTTTTCCTTTGCTCTTGTTCTTCAGCTTGTTCATACAATTGTCTCGCTTTATCTCTCGCGTTACTCTTTTCCTCTTCTTTTTCTTCCTTTTGTTCTTGTCTTTTGTCTTTTCTCATTTTGGGTTGATGGTGCATTACTATCAGGTCTGCAATGCGTGTCCATCCACGCCTCTCTTGCTCTTCGTGCTCTTGTTGCTCTCGATAGATTTGCTCTGCGCGCTCTTTGTGTGTTTTTAGTTTGATATAATTCACCACACACACATACGCGTATTCACAACTCTTTACCTCGAGCGGCAAGACGCTTCTTGCTTTCGTCAAGGTGCTGATCATTCATCATGTTTAGCGGCGAGTTTTTGTTTGCAGAGGTGGGGGACACGACACACATGGCAGCTTTATATTTCAACATGGTGGGATGGGGCTTTGAAGAAATGGAGCCCCGCTTTTTGAGTGTTTTTGCGACAATAGAGCAATCATGAATCACAAGTGACGGGGGAGGCTTTTCAACAAAGCAGAAATGAGAGATGTCACTCGAGAGCATTAGCACTCGCATGCACAAGAGGTTAGTCTCTGAGTACACACACGAGTTTATACTCTGCCCTAACGACACGCATCCATTAACGCAACATGCCGAATTACATGTATAGATTTGATAGATTTACACAAGGCCATCCAGGTCCGCACATACAAGCATACGCAAACGAGCCCAAATATTTCATAGCAAGATGCCTAACGCTACCCAAAGGCAATTAAAATCAGGGAGCATGACAAGCGGATTACGTTACATTGATCGGACTTTTGGTAAGCAGCCGAATTTCCTCTCCCCGCTGCACACCTCCCATACGCTGAAAATCATCCGAAAACCGCAACAGTAGCAACACAAAAAAATTAAGGATCAAAAACATCCAAGGGATCCTCATCCATGTTACTGCATACTTTTTATATAATAATGTTCCGATGATACACGAGTGGTCGATCCCCGAGTCTTTTTCTACTCACCACTACATGACGATAAAGACTGTAGCCCCTTACTCACCATGTCGATTCCCTCTGTGGTTCCGAGGTAAGATTCATTCATCGTTTTACCAACATGCTTACAAATGAAAAGAAACTCTTGTGTGTAATATGCCCCACTCTAATCAACCAACATTATTTGGTTTTTTTAGCCACGTCTTTGGCATCAGCCCTCACGTCCACAACCCCATCACCTACATTGATGACCAAATTATCCTCTATCCCGCCGGAACCCAACTCGTCTCTTACAACACGGAACAAAAGACCCAGAAATTTCTTCATGTGACGGATGGAGAGGGTATCACGGCCATGGCCGTCAGTTCCTCAGCGTCGCTTGTGGCGGTTGCAGTGCGATGCGCGAGTGGGACGCCTCCGACTGCAGGAGGGGATACGAGGCCGAGTGTGTTTGGAGGTGGAAATATGGAGAGGGAGGCTGCTGTCTTGGTCTATGATTTTGTGAATGGGAGAAAGAAAAAGGTGCTTGTTGCTGGGGATCCCAATGCAAAGGTACAAAAAAAGTCCTTAACTATATCCTTTAAGCAAGTTTAAACACACTTTTTTTTTAAAAAAATTCATTCCCCAACACAGGAATTCATGGCCCTCGCCTTTTCCCTCGACTCCAAACACATTATCGCCCAATCATCTTTTCCAGACTGGACACTCTACATTTGGGACTGGGACAAGGCCAAACTCCGCGGCACCTACAAAACCGTTAGCGCCCCTCATGCGGATATCCGTCATTTGAGCGTCAACCCTTTTGAGCATTCGGGAACTCAAGTGTGTGTTACGGGAAATTGTGTTTTTCGGACTCTGAAGCATGGTGAGGGGGGGTGGAAGGTCGTGTGGTCTCAAAAGACGGACAAGGTATGTGGTTCATTAAAAGTCTTTTTATTTTCACACCCATCACTCATGCACACAACACAAACAATACCACATGCGGGCGTTGATGATTTTATTTTTTTTTATAAAAGAACCTCCTTTGCCACACCTACCTCTCCGAAACCCGCATCCTAGCCGGCACCCAAGACTCCAAACTCCTTTTATACGATTCCGGCGACCTCATTCTCGAAATCGCCTACCTCCTCCCCCACGCCACCCTCCTCCCCTCCATCACGACCCTCAAATCCACCTCCAATGGCGTCCTAGCGGGTACATCCAACGGTGTGCTCGTTTATTTCGAGAAAGAGGATTCGGGACTAGTCAAGCGACGGGAAACGGTTGTAGAGGATGGAGTAGGGCTTGTGTCGGTTGCTACGAGTGTGAGTGAGGATATTGCGGTTGTTGTCAGTGGGAGTCAGGTTTTTGTTGTTGGGTTGGAGGTTGAGGTAAGGTTTTTTTTTGTTCTGTTTTTTTGTGAGTGTTGGCGTGTTTTTTGGAGTGTTTGTTGCTGATTTGCGATATCTTTTTACGAAACTTTTCGACGCATTACATTTTCACCGGATTGACAACATTTATTTATTTGGTGTTTACGACAACCCTCCACACGCACGCACGCATATGCACCAACACACACACACACATGCACCAACACACGCGCGCACACAAATATGCACACACCCCTCACGACATTCAAGACCGAGAATGCCAAATGCACCTACCTCACCCACCCCTTCCACCACGGCTCCATCACAGGCATGGACACATGCATCCGTAAACCCCTCCTAGCAACCTGCGGAACCGACCGGTCCGTCCGTATATGGAACTACCTTGACAACACTCTTGAAGTATTTAAATATTTTCATGATGAGCCCCAAAGGTATGAACCATTTTGCAAGAGGATTTTTTTGAAAGGGTGGGTATGAAGAGTTTTTTTGTTTTTTGGTTTTTGCTTTTAGCGTCGCGTTACATCCGAGTGGGTTGTACGTTTTGGTGGGGTTTACGGATGGGTTGAAGCTGATGAATGTTTTGATTGATGATATTCGGCAGTATTGGGAGGCGCCTGTGAGAGGGTGTCGAGAGGTGAGTTGGTTTCTACATTTTATTTGGGATTGCTTTTTTTTGTTTGTTTATTTTTGGCGGTTTTTGGTTTCTGTTTTGGTAGTGTCATTTTAGTCATGGTGGACAGGTAAATCCTTTTTTTTTGCAATGAATGTATGAACAGCACACCAGATGATGTATTCCTTTTTTCTTCTAGTACTTTGCAGCCGTCCACGGCTCAACCATCCTCATTTACAACACCTGGACCCTAGACATTATCACTCACCTCAAAGGCCACAATGGCAAAATCCGTTCCATTGCCTGGTCACCCGACGACACCCGCATTCTTTCCTGTGGCATGGACGGCGTTGTATATGATTGGGATGTTCGGGAGAGTAAGAAAATGGGTGAGGTCCGTGTGGAGGGGGTGGTGTTTTTGGGAGCGGTTGTGACGCCGGATGCAAAGTTGGTTTATTGTGTGGGTGGGGATGGGGTTTTGAGGGTGAGTTTTTTTTTTTACAGTTTTTATCTTGAATCTTTGATGAGTGATTCTATGGTTTTTTTTTGGGGGACATGTAGGAAGTGAGTGATGGACATGTTTCGAGAGAGTTTTCGACAAAAGTTGCTTTGGCGAATAGTATGTATTTATTGCTTTGTGTTATTTTTATTTTGTATCATTCCGCTGCCGGTTTTGTTTCTAACAGATTTTTTCAAGTCCTAGTCTCACGTAACGGCAAAATGGCATTCGCAAGTATGTCTTTTTTAGTTGTTTTGATTTCCCAACAACTCAAACACTATGGCGTGCATTTATTTGTGTTTAACTCACCAACAATTTCCCCAACATTAGCAACACCTCGTACCCTCCGCACCCTCAAATACCCCTTCCCCCAAGACGCACCAATAGACTACACGGACCAAACCCTCCATTCCGCACCCATCACCCGCCTCCGCATCTCATATGATGATCAGCATTTATTTACGTGTGGTGAGGATGGGCTTGTGTGGGTGTTTCGGGTTGTGGAGAGGGAGAGGAAGAGGGAGAAAGAGTGGGGGTTTAGTGATGAGGTATGTGTGTTGTTGTCTATAAAGTGGAGTTTTTTTTTTTTTTTTTTTTTAAGAATNNCCCCCCCCCCTTCCCCCCCCCCTTTTTTTTCTTTTCCCCCCCCCCCCCGCCCCCCCCCCCCCCTCCCCCACCCCACCCTGCCCGCCCGGGTGCAAGTTTTCTTTTTTTTTTTTTTTTTTTTTTTTTGTAAGAATGGTTGTTGATTGGTGGTTTTGGCGGTGTGTAGATATTGGTGACGAAATCGGATTTGAAAGGTAATTTTAAACTTCAATCGGAATTGAAACGGCGAGTCGAGGTAAATCTTATGAGCTGTGTTGGTGTTTAGTTTATATGTGCGGAGGCTTGATGATTGTCGCCTTGATTGGTTTATTAGGACCTTCGCGCTGAAAATGAGACGCAACTCCGTGTCAAGGATCTCAATTACGGACATCGCCTTACAGAACTTGAAGAAAAGTACCATGCAGAAGTCGAGACACTCAAAAACGTATGTACCCATTCTCACAACCCAAAAAACCTGACATCTCCACTTGGACCGATCCTCATACGTCTATTATTTATTTTGATAGGCCATAACAACCCTCCAAACCGAACACACCCAAAACCTAACCCACCACACCAACCTCCTCACCACAACCCGCACCACAAACACCACCGAACTCGCATCCCTCCAAACCTCCTTCTCCACTAAACTCGATGACGTGACCTCTAAATACAATACCCTCCAAACTCGGACCCATCAAATGGAGGTGCAGTGGGAGGAGCAGATGAAAGGTATGGGGTCTGAATATGAGGAACGGGTTGAGGAGGTTAAGAGGTTTTTTGGGGAGAGGATTAGAGAGAAGGTGCAGGTTATTGAGCAGGTTTGTTGTTAATGGTGCAGGTGTTTTTTTTTGGGGGGGGGGGGAAGTTTATGATGTCGTATTCACATACTTTTTATTTTTTTGTTTTTTTTACAACCCTTGTTGATACGCTGCAAATCATTACACTTTTATCGGACTCTATTAATACGAATCACAACCCTTTACGCCCATCAACCCCCACCCCATCCATTACACCCGCTTTTATGCCTGTTACCACCCTGGAAATCCATGACGCCCATCAACCGCCGATAACACTCGCTGATCATACCCCATGAACGCCCATACCACCTGAACCACCATTTTAACACCGCACGACACACTCATCACTTTACAATCTTCAAACAACAAACCCCAGCTCAAAGCAACCTCCCAAACCGCCCTCCAAACCCACGAAACAACCCTCACAGACCTCTCAGCCGAAACCACCACCGAAATCCTCCACCTCTCTACCCACTACGAACACCTCCTCTCCATCGAACGTCAATCCCTCGCGTCCATCCGCGCAGAAAATGCATCCATGCATGCGAAATTTATGGCGCTGACTCGAGGTGTTGAGGAACAGAAAATGGAGTTGGCCAAACGCGTAAATGAGGAACGGAGGTTGGGGGGGATTATTAAGAGTTTGGAGCGGGATATTGGGGGGATTCGGCGTGAGGTTTGTTTTTTTTGTGTTGTATTTTTTTTTTGGAGGTTGTATGAGTGGAGAGGTGATTAATTTTTTTTTTGTTTTTTTTTTGGTTGTTTCCTATGGTATTGTCTTTTGCGTTGTCATTTGCGTTCATTGCATGCGCTTTTTTTTTTCGATGGGGTTTGGTCGATCGCGCTTTCCGATGGTTACTTTGTACGAAACGCATATTACTATTTTATGGTATACCCTACTCAACGCCCTTTTTCAAAACTCATACTTTGGACCCGCTCCGGTTCGATAAACTCATTCCGCTCCTCCTTACGATACGCACAACAATGGTAAATCATAAACAAAAAAAAAAAGATTCAAGAACGCGACGACACCATCCAAGACAAATCCAAACGCATCTACGACCTCAAAAAAAAGAACCAAGAACTCGAAAAATTCAAATTCGTCCTCGACTACAAAATGTCCGAACTCTTGAAACAAGTCGAACCCCGCGAACACGATATCGTGTCCTTATCTACCACCATTAAAGACATGGACTCAGAATTGGAAGCATACCATGAGACCCATGATAAACTTTTACGGTCTTTGAAGCAGGTTAGGATGCGGGTTCTGGCTGTTGAGAATGAACGGAAAAAGGAGGGCATGTCGCGGGGGTTTTGGGAAGGGGTTTTGGAGAGGGTTAGGAAAGAGGTGGGTGAGTTGTATCATGTTGTTGAGGATGTGCCGGCTCTCAAGGTTTGTTTATTGTGTTGCTTCTGTGTGTTTATTGGATGACTTATTTATTTTTTTTATTTTATCAACGACTTTTATTACAACATAACCAACAACCATATCACATCCCACACACATTTATGACAACAAAACACCATCTTTACAAAACACCAACCCGATCCTCAACACAACCTTCCAAAACAACACAGCGAACCCTCCTAAAAACCCACCAAACCCCCCTCCCAACCACACCCCCCCACACACCCCCGACCCCCCAAAAGCACACCCCACCCACAACAACAACAACAACAACAACAACAACAACAACAACAACCCAACGCGACCACCTCGAACGCACCCTAACAACCCTCCAAACCCGCCTTACGAAACAAACTGAAAAACGGATCCAAGAGTACATGGATTTAACTCAACAGCAGGCCATGTTGGTGTCCGAATTGAATGTTTTGAAAAAGGAGGTCCGAAATTCGGAAGGTAGAGTCGGGGTGCTTGAACGCAAACGGAATTTGAGTAAGTTTTTTGTTTTTTGTTCTTGTTTGGGGCGTTGTTAATTGTGTCCGTGCGTTTTGGTGTAGCGTACCCCATGATACGACACCAACGATAATCCTTTCTTCATATACATTATAATATTCCATTTTTTTTGCTACGAGTTTCATGTAGTCTTCTTCCATGACCAAATGACCATGAGAGCTTTTTGTTGTATTCCTGCGGTACATTGACGGTTTTGCAATATCTGTATCGTCTTGCCGTTTCATGGGTTCACAGAAAAGAAAGAGTGGAATGACGCTTTCGTCCTCATGTCGCTTACGTCGCTCGTAGTCGGTCCAAGGCGAGGTTCACGTTTATTGTAATATTGGAGAACCGCTGATGAGCAACTTTTGGCAACTGAAATTGACATCCTGTCGGACCGCTGACGCTTTTTGATTTTCATGTTCTTTTTCATGTTTGTCTATTGGCAACGTCTCCGATTTTGCGAACCACGTAATAAGTATGTACAGACAACTTTTCAATCCTAACATGAGCAATAAAAATGGATGCAAACATTAATAGGATATTTAAACATGTATCAAAACACACATCCAAGTGGTTCGTCGGTACTCTTTTATACAATTTGAATTCCAAATGGTCAAATCTACAACATTTTTACACCGAGGATAAAACGTAACCGAGTTCTCCATCATCCGATAAACTAAAAACAACAAAACGAGCTTGTACAAGTAAAATGAATTTGACTCATTGCTTTGTAAATCGCAGCCATTAACTTGCATAGATTTTGTCCTTTCGCATGATTGTTGGCGTCGTATAACCAAGCTTAAAGTGTGAACCGCGAGAGTTACGAGTCGACAAATAAAAAACCAATGATAGATAGTTGAGAACTAAAAAAAAAGTGAACAAGAACTGACAGTTATCAAAGTGTTTAACTCATAAGCTGCGACGCTACGAACCGCAAGATACCAGTCCTCTCCGTACGAAGCAATCAACGATAGAATTCGAATTAGAATTACGTTAGAACCACCTCCATGTTTTTCTTATGGTCATTGTTGTGTCCACTCGGCTTTACACCAACTTGTTCTTAAACAAAGGAACAGCTGTTTATGACGGACCCCTCCTGGAGAGTTTATGTCAGAGGGTGCATATGCATGCCGCTCAAGGTATTGTAAAAAACCATACTGCGTCAAAAGAGAATCATGTGAGCCATTTGGCAAAACACGCTTTTCGCTTCCCAATATGAATTCATTTGAACAATTGGCGTATTGAGATCCATTATTGGACTAGCAGTGTGATGATTTAGCTCAATTGTGTATGCTAAAAGGGATTGTCGATCGTGTTGTTGCGTAAGATGTATCATCGATGACGTGAGCAGGATGAAGGTGCTGACAGAGGGTGGAGTGCAAGTTCAATAAGGAGATCTATCCATCACGGCCACTATCGGGGAATAAAAAGCATGGACGAATCATGAGAAAAGGTAACATTAAAGCGATGTATTCATTCCCGGCCGTCCACGCACGTCAAAGACTTTTGTTTTGGGATAGGGTGCTAGATAGGGTGTTGACGCCTTACCCTCATCGCAGGTCATCACCTATCCTTTCTTAACATGTTTAGGCTTTCAAAAGCTTGTTCATTGGCTATGGATATTGTTAAGATGCATCATGCAAGTGAATTATACGACATTGTCTTATGTGTGCTCATCCCACCTTCACATACCCAAAAAAATCTTGGCTAGTATGATATAGCAATCAATAGAAACCATCATGTATAAATACTAATAGTCAAAATTAAACAGGGGTACACAATATTATCGGTTCTTTTGTTGTTGTTGGTAGCTGATGAGTTTATAGACTATCAAAAAGTGTTCACGTGTTGGTTAGTTTGGGGTTGTAACAGGAAACATGGAGATGCAGGTCTTATACCTAAGAACGCCGTGAAGGCAATTCCCATAAACTCTGCAAGAGGTGGTAATAAACAATACGTTCATATCAACAAGTTTAAACACCAGGAATGATGCAGGACTCACGTTTTAAGCTCGCCTTGGTACCCTCCCGAATCTGCACCATCCGGCTCGTCAAGCTCTCCATTTCCTTATCAATCCTCTCCTCAGCCTTGACCACCATATCCCTCAACTGCCCCGCCTCGTCCTGTATTCTCGCCTTCTCCAAATTAATATCTAGCCGGACCCCACCATGCACACGTGATACTTCTTCGCGCATACTGGATTTCATACGATCCACCTCTTGGAGAATGCGTTCGAGTTCGGCGCGGAGGATGGCAAAGTCCCTTTTTTCGAGGGTGTGGATTTCGGAGCGGAGTTGGGTGAAATCGGATTCGGCGTCTGTTAACTCGGCAGTTTGTTCGGATTTTGTGACCATGGAGCGGGCGACGTTCTCCATGCTGTCGTAGGATGATGAGTTTTATTCCACTCGGATCACCCAACAACTGAGATAAACGTACCTCTCAGAGACAGCCTCGGTCACTAACGCCAATACCGCATCACTCTGAGCAGCCGTAAATCCCTCCGCCTGCAACATTTGCGCATATCTCGCAGTATTAAACGTCGTGTTTCCACCCAACATGGACGATAGGGGGTCCACATGCGTTGATGGGGATGAGAGGGGTGGAAGCGAGCTTTCGAGAGTGCTTTCGGCGGTTCGGTTGCCAAATGGCTTTGATGGGGGTGGGACCTCGGATAACGGGAGTGCATTATCGGAGGGTGGCGTGGAGTTGAGACGGATGGCGAGGACGGGTGACTGTGAGAGTGTTGGTCGTCCAGACCTTTGACAGGACCTTGAAACTGCCATACAGAAACCCTTTTGAGTCCACAAAGTGACGACCATCTTGAATAAAGAAGCACATACCTGCCCATAACCCCCGCCTTGCACACGGCCCTATTATGTTCATGAGGGCATGCATTTTGATCCTGTTATCCCGACACGCCAATTAAGCGACCTCTCTGGCTGCCTCATTGATGCCAATGAACCATTCGAGTGCACTCCAATCTCACCAACTGTCTGTTCTAACCCTAACCCTATCGACGCATATGTGGCACTTCCACCTTCCACTCTTTCAGAAGTTTTATGGTAATGAAGACTTTTTGATAGAACATGCCGGGTATACAGGATGTATGGTATGCTGAAAGCGATATACATGAACTTATAATGGAGGGCGCGACTGTTGGGAGACTCCGGACGCAAAACTGGTCGTACGACAACATCCGCTGGCTTATCAACCTCACAACAATAACCTTCACAGTCTGCGGGAGCAACAGATCTCTCATTATAGTAAATAAATCAACCTCTGGGCCTCTGTAGGCATCGAGCTGCGAGGGGAATCATGAAATTTCGTGTATTTTATATCACATATCATGGTTTCCTTCGTTGATGTTAAGAGAATTTCTGTACGTCTCACGCCTGGTTATCGCCTATCATGGTTGTCCCAATATTGAATAAATCACCAGCCATCGCTTTGCTTGCATCATCACTGCCCGCCTTTACCAGCACCACCCGACAATTCCATTCCATATCTTCCAGCGGACCTCTCACGACAGCAATCGCAGAGGCTAATTTTTTGGACATGCCACCTGTCACATCCATTGCACTCCCCACAGTTATAGACTCGGATGTCACGCAAGTACAATCTGAGGACTCCGTTTTTCGGTTCACATGGATAGTTCGTAACAATTCAGCAGTAGCAGCGACTTTAGGATCCCGATCAAATATTCCGTCTACATCAGTAAGAAATACACAACCCCGTCTAGGTTTGAGTGCATAGGCAAAAGCTACTACCAAATCGTCGCCAGAGAGTATCATGGATCCAAACGATGGACTTGACACCACGTCCCCGTGCAAGACGGGGACGTATCCACCGTTTATCAACGCAGTGACATGTCGCAATAAAGCCGTATAAGCCGTCTGTGTGGGTGGGTCCGGTTTCCTAGTTTCCCCGCGAGACCAATCCCCATCTAACCATGACCCAGGGTTCACAGACACAGCCGGAATCCCTCTGCCAATCAGCTCACCAACAACCATTCTATTTAACGTAGCAACAGCATGCCGTGTCTTTGCAGCTCCCAAAACATGTTTTGGAGATGGTGGAGTAAACCCTATAGATAGACCCGCTGCATGCGCGTGTGGATGGCCAAAAGACCCGGCACCATGAATGAGGAGGAATCCCGTCGTCCCATGGAGGTTGGAGATGGAGTCGAAGAGCGGGTCAAGGAGGGAACGTGGACTGAGGGTTTCGTAGCTCGGCTTATCTGTTAAGACTGACCCACCTATTTTTATTATAAGGTCAATGCGTGTCATGATGGAACACTCGGCTCGCTGTGCGATCCCCAGCAGGGAGGTTGTTGTCCAGAGTTCTGGATACAAAAGGAAGATTATGAAGAAGCTGAGTTGAGCCTTAAAACCTTTATGGCGAGATGGCCGAGTTGGTCTAAGGCGTCAGGTTAAGGCCCTGATCTCTCCGGAGGCGTGGGTTCAAATCCCACTCTCGTCACTTAGTATTATACGACATATATTTTGAAGGTTTTTGACTTCGAACACCCACGATACATCCAGAGTTTCTGTACTTTGACGCTCTGCCTTGGGGTTGAAATGAAATCCCACTCACGCCTAATCGGTGTTCGCCATATGCTGCCTCTCCCATTCTGCCCGGAACTGATTTCATTTTTTGGATAAGAGATATGATGTAACATTGCTTGTAAATTCAACAGTTATGAGATGTTTTTACATTCTCTTGTAAGACTGGAAATGGACGGTTGAAGTTACCACAACATCTCAGCAACATAAACATATGCCTCCCACGTCTTTCTGAGGCGGGCTTTTTTGAATTTCATATGATTTATGAGACATTTCACACAGGAAATGTCAGCACACGTTTGCCTTTGAATTGAGCAGTTATGCGATATTCCTCGTCAAGTTCAAAAGGCGACCTAAAGGATTGACGTCCCCTTCTTTGCAATGTGCGTTCAAAGACCCACGTCGGTGATGTCGACACCAGCTTCATCATTTGTTGTTGAAGGTAATTTTCCCTCACAATTTGCAAATGTTTCTTTTTGCATTCTGTACAGTAGGCTGTAATATCATGGCCTCTGCTTCAGGATGGTAAGGTAGACCGATGTAGAATACCATATCTTCACAATATGGGTTCGAACCTTATTGCCGAGAGGAATCAACACTTTCTGGGCGGTCTTTTGTCTACCTCACCCATTACGCTACATCGATGTGCAAACATTGCTTTTTGAGTTCTGTGCGGTAATTGTGAGATAGTATCTCACAACAATCAGATGACAATGACGACTACCACAATTTGTATGTCACAACTTGACCGAGCCCTACCCTAATCCGTCATCGGAATACGGTAGTCGTCTCCCATATGTTGATTTTGGTCGTTTGAATTAAATGATCATCTTACGACGCGCACGCTGAAACACCAAATCTTTATCGTTCTCCCGAGCGAATGGAAGTAACATCATTTGGTGGTCGTGTCAGGACAAGCAAGACAAATGCTCCACAATGGCAATAGGGGTATCCAATGGATGATGGCACAAGACAACAGTTTTTTCGTCATACAAGCATTCTTGTTGGATGAATTCATGACTTCGAAGATGGTACATACGGCATTAATCAGGTTTCTACAAGCCATGGTAGAAGGATCCCCCAAGGCCACGCAAACAATGATGCAGGAAAAGAACAAATCGACCGGGGGTTGGAGAAGAGTGCTAATCTACCTGTTTGGTGGGTGACGTGGCAGCAACACATACTGATTCCTTTTGCGAGGCGGCTTGAGGGCGTGTTTCTCACTGGGGATGACACCGGCCGACTACATGGGAAATATTCCTAGTCGGAGGCATGTGAATGAATTGTCAAGGGGATGTTGCCATGCGGAGGGAGGGCTATTCTCTCGCCAACGCACGTTTGTTTGGGAGTGTCCAGATCTAACGTCAGCCAGCATCAAATGCTAAGCGCTAAGAATGGTGCGCTAATTTCGCTACCCAAGGGATCACTGTGGGAGCGTTGTGTTGTCATCACACTCTCCGCTGCCGACCCTCTCCGAACTTTGTCCTGCTCACGCGGGTTTTTGTCAAGGACCACTGTAATACTCGATCTCTCATGAAAGATGACTTACAGCAGATATCGAAGATGATGAATGCCTTCAGGAACTCTTGGAGGCAGTGGACTTGTTTAACGTTGCTGACGGTCCGTTTATCGACACATTACATCGCATTGATGACGAAAGAACGCGGTGGATATCCGCAATTTATGGCCATCAAGGATCGACGAGCCCCTTGATGGATGCACATCTTACGTACTAGGATTTTTTCCGTCCTCTTCCTTCCCGCAAGATGAATGTGTGAGAATACGCCCGAAATCGCGACTGGTGGGGTTTCTCCGCATGACGCTACGGGATAGGCTCATGTGGAGGTAACCCTAAGAAATTGTTTGTCCTCCGCCCTGAGGTATCGCAGTCGGAGGGGCTTACTCGACAGCGGACCATATTGCGCCAGGCCAGACGTGCCAACGCCCCCACGTTGCCATTTCCCACTATAAAAGCTGGGGATTCGCGACCCGAATCCCATATCTCCATTGAAGCACTCCTCTGTCGGCAACTCTAAGCTAATCAGTAAGCGAACGTGCGAGCAAATAAGACAGCACTACCGGCACCATGCAAATCAAAAACACAGTCCTTTCGTTCATTCTTCTCTTGTCCTGTTCACTGGTGAATGCCACACCTGTTTTTAGACGACACGGTATGTGTCACGGCCCCCCGTGTAAAAAACAGCTATTGATACTCATCCCATTGCACAGAGCTTGTCGACTTGGCCGTTAAGGTCACAGGTCAAGCTCGATTTCTTTGGGCAGCGCACGTCGCCACAACAGGAGATTATGCCATTGCTGTTGGCAGCGACAACTGGGACCTCGCTAACGCCATCAAACCTAAAGCACTTGAAATCGCACCGAAGATGGCCAATTTCCTTGGATCCTTTTACCCGGAAGACGATGTCAGCACTTTTGAAAAACTCTTTTCGGAACATATCGTCTTGCTTTCCAAGATCACGGACGAAACAAAAGCTGGGGACGTGGGAAAAGTAAAGGAATTGTATCAGACTCTACTGGAGGGCACCAAGAAGCTGTCTGCTGTGGTCGAGAGCTTTAATCCCCCTGCGTATCCCAAGGACAAGATATTCGCTTTGCTGAAAGAACACGAAGACCTAGCGATTGGAGCCGCCGCAGCCATCATTGAACATCGCAATCAGGAAGGATATGGGCTGGCTACGCAGGCGCTGGAGCAGAGTCAGGTCATTGCTGACGGATTGGCGGCTGGCATTTATCAAAAGCTGGGCTATTGAGGGAATGAAGAAGTTTGTAAATTTTCAGGCTTGCCTGTAGGTCGTTGTCTACATTATCCTAGAATAGCATGTGTCATAGGAAACCGAGTGATATGAAAATATAATACCCTGTCAAAACTGTGATTATTATGGAGGATCTTTAAATGTGTTGACCTTGAGCATACTCTTGCTTTTGATCCAAGCCAGGTTAATCCGAACAAGTATGCTGCTCACTTTTGAGAAATATCTAATCCACCGCCGGATATGTAAACCATTGTCGACGACAGGCCAGTACACTCAGCAGTACACTGGGCCAGTACAAGCTCAAGTGAAGTCACGTGTATCACGTTGGTTTGGTTCAGGCTTTAGTTGGAGGGTTGAAGTCCGCGTTGACGCAGCAGGTCGTCAAAATGCCGCCTTCATTGCCCACTGACTGGCAACATGCCCATGCCTCCTACTCTTCGGTTCTTAGAGCTCTATGTACCTCCAAGGAAGCTGCTAAAGGAAACAAACTACAGGAACTCGACAATTGGATGTGGAATGATCTTCACAAGGCAATAGTGGAACGAGGCAGCTTGACGCGGGACGAGCTGGTCCGTTGGCTTGTTGGTCTTTTGGGCGACGGTGATGGGGAGCTTCACTTTACGATTTTGAAACTCTTAGGTCAAAGTCATGGAGTGGAAGTTGAGTGTAAGTCTCCTGTGAAGGGCGTATTCTTCAGGAGATGGGATTGAGTGATCATGTTTCCAGAGGGGAAAATTTCGGCCGACCCTTCTTGCGCAGGTGTCCTCAAACCCATCAGATGTTGTTATAGAGGCTTCCCAGAAAGGATTTTCGTTGGTCAAAGAATCTGATGAATCTATATTAGCCGCCTTAAAGGAACTGGCAAAGCTGAAAGGTGTCGGACCAGCCACCGCTTCTGGTGAGTACGTGAACATGAACGCGTGAAGATCGTATGGAAGATTAAGCATTTCCTACCAGCTCTCCTCTCCGCATATAATCCGAGTATCCCTTTCATGTCGGACGAAGCACTGTCCCTTTATTCCGCTAAACTTCAATATACAGTACCTGCGTATAAAAACCTTTTGGCGAAGTTGCGCGCTCAAGCTGCAGAGTTGAACAAGGGGGAAGGGAGCGATAATTGGACCGCTGGCAAGTGCGAGCGTGCTGTGTGGGCTTGGTGCATTGGGAAGCGGTTTGGACTTACCGAGATGGGTGAGGACAATGGAAATGGAAATGACCAGGGGACCCCTGTGACAGAAGCAGATGCAATGCTTGAGAAGGATGAAAAACGTCCCGCAGAGTCCAATGGTAACGAAACGCCTGGTCTGAGGAGGAGTAAACGACGACGAAAGACGGCCGATGAGGATTCCTCGTGAAAATAATATCTTGCCGGAAGTAGCATCGCCTCCCCGTTAAAGGTGTGAAAGCTGCTATCTCTCAGCGGGGGCAGTTTTGTCCATGTAGTCCTCAAACAAAAGAACATGGCCCAATACAGTAGTATGCTAGGTGTGCGTCAAAGCCTAAAGTGTCATAAGCAGTCACCGCCGCCATTCATAGGTTGAATCCACGTAAATACTTTGTATTGTCAACGTCATCATTTGTGTTTTGCGGCGAGTTTGTTCCGTCGTCCATGAACATTGTGTCCACCTCGCCGGGACGATTTCGATGCTGTTTCATGGCTGCCACCCTCCGAGACCGAGTTCAAATGGGTAATCTGCTTGTCCAATTTACCAAGCACAGGGTGTAATCAGAGCCATGTCTGAGCGGAACCACACTCACCATCAAGTCACATTCTCTTGTGTGCATCAGCAACGGCTTCCATGCTGCTGCTCTGGCTGTAGCATACATCTCTCCTGCTTCATGTCTTGCTTTGTTCAATTTTTTTCGGAGCTGTTTGACGTCAAAGGGCTTGAGTTTGTTGAACGACCTTCGCGCCAGACGTGTTTCAGGGGCTCTCAGGGGTTTAATTAATGAAATGATTCCCTGTGGAAAGTTCTCCGTTCGATTTGGAATTTATTTTCGCCGATTTCTTCCTTTTCCCACCTGGCTGACCTTTTATTGGATAACAAATGCATATAAAAATGAAAATACAAACGGACTCGCTCCCTTTGCCGAGCAACACACCAGAGTCCGACCTTTATTCCGTACATTTTCCGACCTTGAAGGCAGCATGCCTTTCGACAAAATCCTTTGTACCCTCGGATGTAGCATCCTTCTCCTTACCGCAGTGGCCCAGGCGGCCCCAGCGGCAACTGCACCATGCACACTCACGGTTCCTCCAAATGCCCTTTCCGCCCAAGGGTTAGCTACCCCTTACGAGCTGGCTGGTGGCTGCAAGCAGTCCGATCCAAACACACAAAGCTTTGTAGAGGCTACCATCCTGGATCCCGCCACTGGAGAAATCTTTGCATACTCTCCACTTGTCATCACAAAAGGGACCAAACCCGCCATTGCACCTGTTATTCCCAACCTTCCCGCAAATGCCATCGTTGGCATTTGGTTTGGTACCAACGCAGACAATCTCCAGCTTGTCGACGTAAAGGGTTCGCTCAAGCAAGCAAACTGTGTCAATGGTCTTGGAAACAGCATCTTTGGTCAGTTTGCGTCTTGCAACGGAGCAGGCTTCTTTGATGCGGCTCAAAAGAAAGCCAAGATTCCCCAACTCGGTAACGCCAAAGACGGCACCACCTGCCCCACCGTCCGGTCGTTTGCCGTAATTGACCAGGACCAGTCAGATAATGTAAATACGCAATATCTCCAAGTTGGAGAAACTACTGCGCAGGATACGGCGGAAAACAGGAAAAAGCTGGGAAAGAAAGCCAAAGTCATTAATAATGGTTCCGACAACGCTCTTCTCACAGCCTTTTTGGACCCTGCTATCGGATGCACTCCGTTCCTCGTTTCCGCCTTGGATGATCCTGGCGCTACGCGCGCAACGCTTGGTACCGACGAACTTCAAGCCTCCCTTCAAGGTGCTCCCGTTGCACTAATTCCCGCCAATGACCCGATGGTGCTCGTCAATGGTAAACAAAATCTCAACAAGATCAATGCCTACCGCAAGGAAGTTGGTCAAACTCTCGCTGCGACACTTAAAGACGCCGACCCAAAGACATATTGTCAAGACTTTGCCAAGGTCGCACCGCCTATAATCCAGAGTCAAAAAGGGTTGACCATCAAAGGAACTACTCCCGACCCCGCCACAGGCAACAACTTATTTACGTTCCTCGGGGCACGATTCGCAAAGTCTTTTGGAGCGGACGGCTTGAATTGTGAGGGGTTACTCGGTTTCAAGTCACCCATTACCCCCGTGCTGAATGGGAAGGGTGTGGCCGTCGACCTCAAATTTGCCAACAATAACAACAACAACCAGAACAACAACCAGAACAATAAGCAGAACAACAACCAGAACAACCTGAACAATAAGCAGAAAAACAACCAGAACAACAACCTGAACAGCAACCTGAACAGCAACCTGAACAACAACCTGAACAACAACCTGAACAATAAGCAGAACAACAACCAGAAGAACGGTCAAGCAAACGACAACCAGAACCCCAAGCAGACGGCCAACAACAACGCCTGTCAAAAGAACATCAAATAAGCAGCCCACCACGAACGTTGAAAAACATCAAGACCATTATCGCACGCCCTCGCGGTCAACACCGGCGCCGCTAGTAGCTCACCGACTCTTAGATAGTCATTTACAATAGAAGTATGTATAGTTTACCGGTCAGTCGATACAGGGTGCAAACTTGTAAAAGTGTACCATAAAGTAAATAGAGAAACCTTTCTTCGCATAGCAGCCAGGCTTTGCTTGACAGGGATGCATGCTTTGATGTTTTGTTGCGGTCGTTACAAGTGCATCCATGTCGTGCATTATAGCGCCATGAACAGTTTTTTCGAATCGCCGCCGTCTAGAGCACGGCGCAGTGGGTGTCAAAAAAATGATCTTTATCGTCAGTAGTCCGTGGATTACCTATGAGAGGATGCACATCCATAATGAATCTGGTTTGAATTCTTCGGAGCTTGGCGTATACTACCGCGGAGAGGTATTGCCAAAACGAACATTTAGGAATATGGTTTAGAGATCCCTGGGCCGACCTGAAGGGTACCAAGGAGCGGTTAAGGAACCCCCGAATGTTACTGTGCCACATTTTATAACTACAACCTTTTAAAGACCTCCGACCCAAAATTTCGGATTACCAGGAATCTGAAGATCATGAGGATGTATTTTCTCAGTCATAAATGCGCTATGAAAAATTATATAAAAGATAATAAGGAAAACATGTCTGCAATAGTCCTGAATCTATGGCGGCAACTTTACAAGAAAGCTATGCTAAGATGGTAGCGGACCAATCTATCAATTGGCTTTTACTTCAATCACGTCCCGCTCCTTCTCAGAATTTGAGTAATCTGGGTCATATACCCCCTCGTTGTTAATTTCCTCAAGACTACGGCCAGCCGTTTCAGGCAGGAGGAAAGTTGTGCAGAAACCAATGAACATGAAACCCGCCAACACACCCAAGGTACCGTCAAGCCCAAGGTCTGCCTTCCATTTTGCGAAACCATGGGCGGCCAAAATGGCACCAGCCTTACCACAAGCGGCGGAGATACCGTGCGCAGTGGATCGGAAGCGGGTAGGGAAGATTTCTCCAGGGTAGATGAATGTGGTCTGCACAAAACAGTGAAGTTGAGCAATGGTGCATTATAATATGGAATTGCGTGTGAGACGTCAACGTACCATGTTGGCCCCAAAGTTCTTGAAGAACATGCCGAGAGAGTAGAGGAAGATGAAAAGAGCTGTGCTGGTTTCGAGAATCTTGTTGTATGCAGAAGCCAAAACGATGTAGATGATCGTGCACATGGCGAAGCCCATCAGTTGAATCTTCTTCCGGCCCATCTTCTCAATGAATGCGACGGAGAAGTAGTAACCTGGAACCGTTCCGCAGAACGCAATGATAACGTTTCCAACGACCTGGGCGTGGATAACATCGTATGGGCTCGAGTGCTTGTCGGTCTTGAATCCGATGTTGCTGATGACGACAGAGTTGTTGAGAGAGAGACCGTAGAAAGCAACGTCAAGGCAGAACCAGCAGAGGGATGTGGCAAAAAGAAGCTTGGCATTTTCCCGTTTTCCAAAGAACGCCCTGAAGTCGGCAAAACTGTTGCCTTTTCTTGCGGGGACGACGGGGATAGTGGTGGTGGTGTGCATGCCAGTGTCCGCACTTCCGCTGACAAATCTCTCCGAGTCCCGAACAGCCTTTTCGGCATCTCCATTGATGGCAGCGGTGTAACGGGGCGTCTCCGGGATGGTAAGGCGGAAGTAAATAGCCGCCAAGTTGGGGATAACGGCAAGACCAAGGCAAATACGCCAGACGTAGTCAAAGTAGAGGTAGCCTTGAGGGTCGGTCGGGTCGTTGATAGCACTCTTGAAGCAGCTAAGAACGATAAACGAGAAAAGCGCTCCGAACAAGATTCCAATTCCTTGCATGGAGAAAACCATGGCCATCATTTGACCACGTCTCTTGACGGTGGCGAACTCAGAGGTGATGATAGCGGAAACGGGGTAGTCACCACCGATACCGAAACCAAGCCAGAAACGCCAGAAACCGAGCATAGCAAGAACACCCATACCACGGGCGGTGTTGGAAGCGAAGCAGCATGCTGCAAAATCACAAAGTTAGTTACCCATCTTCCTGTCGTAACTATTTGATGTCGCGAACTTACCAATAGTAGACACAATCATAATCGCCAACTCCACACCATACACCTTCTTACGACCCAACTTGTCACCGAGAATACCAAAGACTAATTGACCAAGGAGAGTACCCCAAATGGAAACTCCCTTAATAAGACCGTCATAATCGATGCTGGAACCAGGGAACGTAGGGACTTTGCCGCCATTGTCTTGGAAGTATACAAAACCGATCATTGGCACAACAAGACCGATAATGAAGATATCGTAGGCATCGGTACTGGATCAGCCAAAAACATTTAGTTAGATTTCATTTCGCATCGCGCTTGGGAATGCGACATTTTGGACGTACAAGAAACCGACACCGGACACCAAGACTGCCCGTACGTGAGAGCGACCAAACTTGGCTTCATCGAGGGCTTGGAAAGCATTATGCCGTGTGGCGGCCATCTCTGGAGTACCTGATGAGGGATCGGCAGGTAGAGAAGGTGACGGGTAGGGTGAGGAACCTGGGAAGGGCGAGCGAGGGTCCGCCTTTTATTTCCATTCTGACCACAGAAGCTGAACAAAAAAAAAGAATAAAAAAAAGAAAAGTTGAACAACTGTTATTTAGGCTACATATCAACGCAAGCCAACCGATGGCCAGAATAGCTGCACGTGCGGACGTAAGCGGACACGCGCGCCTTCAAAACGTGCTTTCCGCTCAGGCAGAAAAATGTTCCTCAATTCTGCGTTCCACCGCATTTGGAAACACGAGCATTCGATTGGACAATTCGAATCGCATTTCTATGAGAACAAAAGGGCAGTTCTGCGGGCTTCAAACCCGGAAGACCCGCACACATTTGGGATTGGAGTATGTTTATTTACTGGCTCCTTTTGGGGAAAGTTTCAAACTTTTAGCACATGCTGCAATGCTATCGCCCGAGTGGAGAGGGCCTATTTTTAACCTACTACAAGGGAAAATTGGAGGGACCGACAGGGAAGGAAAAAAAAAGTGTTGGACAGAGCAGATGTCAAAAACTTGGTTTCTATCCTGCAAACGGCCAAGGGAAAAGCAGAGAGATTGTAAAGAGTTTGTAAGTTTGGCCAAAAAGACAAGGGCGGGCCATAGTGTTCAATAAGTGCTAGATGATATGCCTCTAACCGACACTACCCAGATAACTTTAAATGAGTGTTATATTGCGCGCCCAATTATTTGCAATGTTTCAATGACTTGGAAACAATTATGCAGGGTTAGGCATCATGGATGCTGCCAATTGCTTCAAGACGCTATGGAACAAACAAAATGCGATCGTACGACAAGAGGAAGCACTGATCAAAGATTCGAAAGAGATTTTGGACAGTCCCATTGCTCGGCTTAAAGGGTTTAATTGTTCTCCACCATTTCACCAATTCCGCGCTTCATCCTATGAGCAAAGCAGCCGCGGTAGCCAAGGGAGAATTTCGCAGCACGTGCTGTGTTCTTGAAAAGTAATCCCAAGTCCGCATATCATCCAAATTTATGGCACTTGGTAAGGTTACATAACGCATGTCATGAACAAACGGCTTCTGCAACCTTGTCACCAGAAATGGTACACTGTGGTAAACGTTGATAGAGGTCGCACCTTGTCAAGGCGCAGGATAAAGTTGAGAGTTGCTTCTCAGCCTTTCGCTTGAGTGCCAGCGTCTAGCTTTTCCTAGACCTTTGTGTATTCCGGAAAAAGAAAGAGTCGTCACTTGTCTTGTAAATGTCACCAGTGCTGGTCGCGCAAGCATAAGCTTGTTAAAGTACGGATTCCTGTACCCAAATAGGATCGCATCGATAGCGAAAGCAACATGCGCGGGCAAACTCTTTCGTAGTCACAGGTCGCTACTCACCAATCAGTTGCTATAGCGTTGGCAAGGAACGCATCAAAAGAATGACAATCTCCGTTGGGCTCTCTCCTTCGTGGAAGTGAACGTGTCTTGATTTGTCCACAGTAATGTCAAACTGACCCGCCAGCTTTGCCGCGAGATGGCTTGTATCGTCCTTGACAAGCCCGTAGATTTCTTCAGTCGAATGCCTTCCCACACCCTGTGCCCACAATCCTGACCTCACTTTTCTCCAAAAGTACCAGCCCAACAGAGGTCGAAGTAATGACGGAACTGCCGAAAAGGAATCTCGGACCACGACTTCATAATTTGCATCTATCATCCACCTCTCGTAGCAAATGCAAGAATACAAATGCACCTCAACATATGACTGGCAAGCGCGGGAGTCAGCCTTTCGGGGAGGAGTTAGAGAGGTATCTAGATCCCGAGAGAAGCGCTTCTGGACGAGATACTTTAAAATGAAATGTGAAGCCGCCACCGTTTCATCTCCGAGAATAATGTAGGGAAGCTTTCCTGTCGGTGCACGCAAAGGGTTCCATCTATTGACAGAAATCAGACTGTAGAAAAAGAGAGCTCAGCAGGAACAATGCAACCCCTCATGTATCGTATGGATTGCGGCCGTACGTCACTCGGCACATTCTCTTCCTTTGTCAAAGCCGTTATAATGTGAACATTGGCTTCAGATACTTTCTGTTCGCCCACACTTTGACTTGAAATCCTATTTGTGCGGAGAGGGATATCAAGGCCGCTACTTTCACATGTTTCGTACTGAGTCATCCTCAAAATGATGTGGTCGCAGGAAGCCAAAAGCCCCGAAAGATAACACACCCCGCCAAGCCGAAGCTAATGGCCGCAAATCGCAAAGAGCCGCCGTTATCAGTGCAGACACCATGGACGGCAGTCCCGGGGATCATTAGGCCAGCCTCGAAATGCACATTATACAAATTGGACGCTCTTAACCCTAAAAATAACCGTACATGCGCATGTGGTGCTAAGGCTGTCCTCATGGAGCGCACCCAGATACCCGCAGCTCAAACGGGTGAATATGGGCATCATATGAATGACGCTATTGCTAAATGACTATAGCTATGCCAATAAAAACCTCTGTTTCAGCCAGTTTTTTGTGCTCTAACTTGAGGAAGGCATAGGGGATTACAAGTTACTTTATCAGCTTGCCCCCCTTTTCTTGAGAAAATGCGCAGCTGCGTCGCCTCACCATCTGGTTTTCAAGCCGCAAAAGTAGCCCTCTCGTCGCCTCAAATAGCTGCATGATTCTATCTCTAATTTTTCATTGGGAATCTCTTTGATCCATCCACCCCGAACGACTAACGCAGCGGGGTATTTCCACATGTTAAATGATTTCGCCTAACCGAGGCCAACAAAGTGGATCCATTGGATCCTGAGCATTTTATATATTTATTATTGAGGAAGTCTGCAACTACATGTCACTACGCAAAAACACCTGAAAACCATCCAAGATTTCACCATTTTCATCCCACTTCCAATTTGTTCAACGGTCTTCTGAACTTGGCGAATCAGCATTCATAGCAACGAATGTAACGTCCACAATATCAAGCACCTGCGTAGTAACAACATGGGATTCATAGGGTCCAATAATGCGGCAGGAGGCTCCCCTCTACGCCCCAACAGTACAGGAGGAGGAAAGGAAGAAATTGTTAGTACTAGTGGTAACACACGATTGAGCAGCCGATGCTACCAGTCCCTAGATACCTCACTGGCAAAGAAATGGCTCAACCAGTGAGGGTACCCGGCACCGGGTATTCTGACGCCTTTCAAGGTACAATGTGCAATGCACAACGTACAATGTACAAGGTACCTTGAAAGGAACAATCAGCTCCACCTTCGCCATATATTAACATTGCGTAGCCGCGAAGGTATGCGGAGGCCTGAGGAACTTGGGCCGTAGGCATGGGTAGCCTCAGACAGTCCACGTATTGCCAACAGTCCAGCCTTCTAGGCTTCTTGTGTGGCGTCAACCATGGGACCTCTTCAAGCAATCCACGGCCCATGCAGGTACGTATACTCGGTACTTCCAAGTGCAAACACTTGCAAGTAGCGAACCAGCGCATCAAATCTTGAAACGTCTGGGTAGCATCATCAGATGTGTCGAAGACCCACCTGTAAATGATCAACCGAGGAAGTTGACAGGAGACACGGCGAGCGGCAGGGAGTATCAACCGTCGAGAAAATGAGGCTGATGCTGAGATGAGGATGAAGAGAGAGAGAGAGAGAGAGAGAGAGGAGAGAATATGATTCGCGATTGAAATATGACGATGTAAGACACAAGACAACACGTACTATCAGAAAACTGACTTGAGGACGCACAGCTGCCAGTGAAAAGAGGAGTGTATAACGGATTTAAGGCTTTTCCTTAGCGGATTCTGGCGTTACCGCGTGAGAAGGAAAAACTATGTCTAATCTGCATGGAGGAAACTTGTAGCTCCACTTGCAGTACACAGAGTGCCACCTTATGCATACAGTAAAAAGCACTGAAAATCCTAACCCTAACCCTAACCCTAACCCTAAGAAAAAAAACCCTCAACCTGGACAACCATGTAAAATTTACTGCTATGATGGAGGTGATGTTGATAAGGGACTAAATGAATGTTCCCATTAAAAGTGGAAATCAATGTCAGGATTTTCTGCGATGTCAGTCTTTTTGCGACCGCTATGTGGGCAATAGGAATGGATATGGCGTGGAAGTGATGATTTTCCTTCCCGTTTTTCCTGTATGGATACTGTTACACCAGATAGTCAAGTCTTAACCCTGAGCATTTGTCATCGCGTTCTGGCGTACAACGCTTAGCCACCCAAATGCAACACGTTATAAGCCCTGCGCTCTCAAAGCAGTCTCTCAAAGCCCCCCTCCATTCATAGCCTGGTCCGCGGTCGGAAGCATAGAAGCATAGCACCTATCCGCCCCTTGTCCCCGCGCTTCGAACTCATCTTCTCGTTGTGGATTTCCGACCATGTCTAGTCGCGTTCAGCCTGCTCCTCCTACCTTCGAGATATCAACCGCGATTCACCCTCCCGCTCACTACAACAAACCCGCAGGCGAACGCTATGGCATGGAATACGTTCGTTTCGGAACCACCGGGTTGGTCGTCAGTCGAATCTGTCTCGGTCTCATGTCCTACAGCAACCTCGAAAAGCCATGGTTCGACTGGATGTTGGACGAATCGAGGTCGTTGCCGTTTATAAAGCAAGCCTTGGACGCTGGCATCAACTTCTTCGATACGGCGGAAGTTTATAGCAACGGCAAGAGCGAGGAATTTTTTGGGAGAGCCTTGCAACAGTTGTTACCGGCTAGTCAGTTTACGCGTGAGGATCTCGTCATCGCCACCAAGATCCTTCCTGCTCGTTCGTTGTCGGGCGACGGTTTTCACTATGGTATCCAAAAAGGTTTGAGTCGCAAGGCCATCTTCGCCGCCGTGGAAGGCAGTCTCGAGCGTTTACAGACGAGTTACATCGACCTGTACATTCTACATCGCTATGATCCGAATACGTCGCCGGAAGAGACGGTCAATGCTCTCCATGATTTGATCACAGCCGGGAAAATTCGTTACGTCGGCGCGTCGGCCATGTTTCTGTGGCAATTCCATCGATTAGTGACGGCAGGCGAGAAGATTGGCTTACGATTCGTCTCGATGCAGAACCACTACAACGCTCTCTACCGCGAAGAGGAACGTGAAATAATCCCGTTTTGCGTCGACCACGGCATTACGCTCACGCCGTACTCACCTCTCGCTTCGGGATTGCTAACCCGTAGACCCGGGTCCGAGGCGTCGGCGAGAGAAAAAAGTGATCCAGTGCAGAGGGGAAAATACTACAAAACCGGGGATGATGAAGTGATCGCGGCTGTGAGGCAGGTGGCGGACAAGAGGGCAGTGCCACCAGCGCAAGTTGCTCTGGCATGGGTATTGGGAAAGCAAGGTGTCTCAGCGCCGATCATAGGCGCCACCAAACCGCATCATATCGAGGATGCGGTCAAGGCATTGAAGTTGAAGTTGACGGAAGAGGAGATTACGGCGATCGAGAGTCAGTACCTTCCCCACGCTATCTCCGGATTTTCTTGAGCGCATCCCTTTCCGGGACGACTTCATTAATGACAATGCCTTCGGCGTTTTGGATGAATGAATCCGGCCGTGCTCTCGGCGTCAACATCAAACGCTGCAAAGCAACGAATGGGGGATAGTTAGGGTTAGGGTTAGGATTAGGATTTTCAGTGCTTTTTACTGTATGCATAAGGGTTAGGGTTAGGGTTAGGGTTAGGGTTAGGGGTTAGGGT